>AYLM01001439.1:0-12583 GCA_001625345.1 Cairneyella variabilis | reverse complement strand
CGTGGCACTAAAATAAGGGGTAAAAATACCGTTTTGGTAACGAAATATCCGACACCTCTTGGGCTACCACCGCCTCCTCTCCCCCACAGCCGGCATCCGGGTCTCCCCCCTCTGTCTCGGCACCATGAATTTCGGCGACGCCTGGCAAGGGATGTTAGGGAAATGCGACAAGACGCAATCCTTCGCAATACTCGACTACTTCTACGAAAACGGTGGCAACTTCATCGACACAGCAAACAAATACCAACGGGAGGAATCCGAGACTTGGATCGGAGAATGGATGGCCGAGCGTGGAAACAGAGACGAGATGGTGATTGCAACGAAATTCACGACTTTCTATCCTGGTGCCGAGAAAGCGGGGAAGCTTACCATACGGAGTAATTTCCAGGGCAATCATTCGAAGAGCTTGAAGTTAAGCTTGGAAGCGAGCTTGAAGAAGCTGCAGACGAGTTATGTGGATATTCTATATATCCATTGGTGGGACTTCACTACTTCGATTCCGGAAATCATGAATATGCTTCACAATGTCGTAGCCGCAGGTAAAGTCCTGTATCTTGGCATTAGCGATACGCCGGCTTGGATCGTCAGCAAAGCAAATCAGTATGCGCGGGATCACGGACTTAGCCAGTTCGTGGTTTACCAAGGGCTCTGGAATGCCATGGTGCGGGATTTCGAGCGGGATATCCTGCCTATGTGCGAGGCGGAAGGCATGGCTCTCGCTCCATGGGGCGCGTTGGGTAGAGGCTTGTTCGCCACGAAGGAAGAGCTTGAGAAGAAGGCTGATGAGGGACGAAAGAATCCTAATAATGTGAACACGCCCGAGATGCAAGCGGTGACCGCTGTCCTGTCCATACTAGCCACCAAAAAGGAAACACAAATTACGAGTATCGCTATAGCATATGTGATGCACAAAGCGCCGTACGTCTTTCCCATTGTTGGGGGACGAAAGATCGAGCATTTAAAGGGGAATATTGCGGGACTGGCTGTGGAGTTGAGTAATGAGGAGATTGATGAGATTGAGGATGCGGCGCCGTTTAAGATTGGCTTCCCGTTGAGCATGTTGTTTGAGTATACTGGTGGGAAGTATAGTTCCAGGATGACTTTTAACGACATAACCATGGTGAAGCAGGCAGGGCAATTTGATGTTGTTGAGAGGGCGAAAGCGCCAAAACCGCGGAAGCTATAGAGGTTGACTGCGCTTGCTTGATCTGATGTCGTTGGGCTTTGCAAGGGCATTGTGGCATTATTTAATGGTGCCGGGGACTGATAGGCACTTGAGCTTCAAAGAGTAGAAATTTGGAACTCTACCAGTGCAATAAGCAATGAATACTTTATTCCTTAATGATAGGCATTAGTACTTCTGGGGTACGTGACACCGCTGCGACAATCATCGCTTCAGGCACATACCACACTTGGACGCTCTTTTTGGGGGGACTTAATGATGAGCTTGTGTTTATCAGCCTTGCTGTTGTCCTCCCAACTGAAGATGTGTTGGTAGTACTGGCTCCTTCTCTGGCCTCTCCGCAACCCTTTCAAGCTCCTACTTTCCCGATTCCCTGGTAACTCAACACTGCGTTCGCATGCTCAGCCATCCTCCCCCTTACTCTATGCTGCTGATGAAATCGCTTCATGCCAATCATACGGTGTTGTTGAACCGACATACCCTCGACTAATTCAACGGCCAGTATCCGTACTAGTTTGCGATAAAGTAATTGAAAGGCGTCTGGTCTATATGTGTTAAGACGACTGGAAGCTTCGCGAGACTAGCGCTGTTTTGTTGAATTTCCGAGAGACAAATAAAATTCGGTCTTTCAAGTTTTGAATTTTCAATGAATAGTTATCGATCGCTGACTGTATCTTTGAGCGTGACAAAGTCTCGGATGGACAAGTGACGGGACGTTTCGCACCAAGAGCCAGAATAACCTTATCTTTCATCTCATGATCGTCGTCGCTCCCAGAACCCATCACTTTCCTCCCTTTCCACAATCCTTGACTCTTCTTCGGCCGAACGGTGACACCGGTCTTCTTAGTCACCTTAGATGCAGACTTATTCATGCCACTACCGGCCTTAGACTTTCGGCTTTGAGTTGAGCCCGTGGGTGCACCGCTGCCTTGGCTCTTTTCTGGGACGGGGACCGAGTAGCCAGTGCGGCCTTAGTCCCTCCTGTTTCAGCAGTATGAGCAGCGATAATTGGCGTCACGATCTGACCGAATCGAGTTCTGACTGTAGAAGATCCGAGTTGGGAAGAAGAGAGGACAAGCACACACATCAGGCTTGTTTCTCACATTTAGTAGGATTCTCTCAAGAGCTTCATTTGGCTTGGGACAATCTTCCTAGTAGATTTGGGTGGGGGAGTTTGGGGCTCAGCCATCTTATTGGAAGATCTGTCTCTGTGTGTTCAGCTTGAAGCTCTCTGATACTGCAATGGGCCAAGAATTTGCGAGATTAAACCTGAAGTTCTAGTCAGTCGGTGTACCATTTGCTTAAAAAGGAGATTTAGAGAGAGACAAACTGTCTCTCAGAAAAACTGAATTGAAGCTGGATCGGATAGAGAATTGTCGAATGCAAAGGAATGGAAAACTACCAGGGACTTTTGGAACTTGACAAAGCAGGTGGTTCTACAAAGAAGAATAAGACGAGAAAGAGTATTTGTGCACCACACAGCCACTATCCATTGCTACGATTCACATATACCGCTCTGTTCATTTCTGCGCCGATGAATTCGCCAGTGCTGCACATTCGGGCTCGCTAGACGGAATGGGACGTTTTGCTAACTCTGCAAAAAAAACATGGCGCGACCTCTGTGGCCAAGAATTATTCTGGTTTGACTTCTCACATCACACAAAGCTTGAGATGGGCGTGCCCTCCGCTGCAGGGCCTTCTTCTGCTGCCGGGAAGGCCTACCAAACTATCCAAAAGAATTGAGCTTGAAGACATTGCTTCTTTTCCTCAGGCCGCTTAGCGAGGGAGGCCCTTTAAATGCGAAAAAGAGTTTACCCGAAAAGGAAAGTCTTCAGGAACTTTCTCGCATTGAAGATGACACGGCGGTAAAGATGTTACTGGTGGTGTTTGAGATCTGAGAGACTACAAGTCTGCTTGAAGGTGCTTGCAGAAAATCATTCAGCTCAGAAGTATCTCAAAGAATAATATTTCATATGGAGGTCAGACCGCCATTACGAACAGTTTTCAGAGAAAGTCATTGCAGTACAAAGCAGAAGCAGACTTGAAATCCCTGTGTCCAATCGAAAGGCTTGTCAAGAAGCCTCAAGAGCCTCAAGAGCCTCATCTTCTTCCGTGTCTCCGCCATCCTCCTCCCAAAAGTCGGCCTCAGAGTCAGCATCCGCTTCGAAATGCAATGCCGTGACCTTGGACCTGTCCTTATTCTCTCCATCTTCCTCTCGATCAATGCCAGTCATTGCAGCATAGCTGCGCTTCCCGCCAGAAGCTCGCTGCGGCTCCTTCCGGACAGAGGTGAATTTCGGCGAAGACAAGGGCTCGCAGAAGGAGTACATCCTGAAATCGTCTGCCATCTCGACTTTCAAAGTCGAAGGAAACTGTGGGGACGGAGCGTCCGCATTTCGTGGTTCACTGAATGGGTTCTTCCTCAGTGGGCGTGCGCATTTGGCTTTGACAGTAGAGTCGATGTCATGCTCGGACTCCAAGAGAATTGGAGAACTTGTGGGCGTCACAGGAACAACGCTGTTCTGATCTGTCGAGGTTGCCTCTTCAAGGGTAGCCGCGGCCCGGATTGTTTTGCCGAAGCTGGATCTCAGACTGTCCGCGTTGCTGAAGCCGAACCTCGGAGCAAGCTCAGCAAAGTCAATCTGTGAAGATGAGAGTAAGCATGTGCTTTAGAGTAGGCCAAAACATAATGCTTAGGGTCTGTGAAATCTCTCAGAGTGGAGGAAATGCTCAGGTGAAGAAACAAGATGTGATACTTTGGTCAAATATCCGTTGCGCTTCAGCTGGATGAGAACAGCCTCGTAGAATCTCTCCTTGTCAACAGGAGGAGATCTTCGGGATCTAGCTGTTGGCATAGATAGAGCGGTCGGTTGAGACATAATCTCGGTCGAGGGTGCAGAGAGGTTTTGGCAGATAAGTTGCTGAACGGTACCGTCAGTCGTATTGTTTGGGAGTTTGGTCTGCAATAGCAAGTGTCAGGTCTTGCTTCGATAGCTTTTGGAAAGCAGAGCAACGTAGCAGGAGAAAAATCTATTCCAGAAGTAGAATGGAGAACGTGACTCCGATTTGAGATGAAGAGGATCGGAAAGGAGGTTGTGAGAAAGTAGATCGTAGATATTCTAGAGATTAATTACAATAACTTCATATTACACAAGGTATTGTTTATTTTATCGCCAACGGCGGTAAAGGACTCAACTCTCACCTGTCCTTTACTCACAGCAGCCACCTGCCCTAGCCTTACATCCAATACTTAGGAATTGCAAGGATTCATTCCACATCTGTTGTGACTCACTCGAGGACTACATGGGCCTGTTGGTGACAGAGTTCCTAGGTGTTTTGAACTCATGATATTTAAGAAATGTGTCTCATTATGCTCAATGAAGGACAAGGATTTGTTGAGAGTGTTGCAGATGTGCTTAGCTGGGAATCCAAGATCGCCCGGTCAGCCAACTTCAAAATTGCATCCTGACGAATGCCTCGCTTTGAGATCCAAAACATCGCAAGCCTTAATTTACCGAGTTGGATGTGCATATGCAAGCCTCTAGAGCAGATGCAAGAACGCCCATGGTATGGTCAAGGATGTTCAACAAGGCGAAATGCCTCTTGAATGTCCAAATATTTATTACACTAGCGTTGTCTATAACATCAAGGCTTGACCAGATTGGGTAGAATCTATTTTCAGAGTATTGCAATGGCCACATGTCACGCATCTGGTGAGATTGTCACTTTTGGCAAATTCAGATTTCATGGAGGCTTCACATCTGGATCAAAAGTCTTGCGCATGCGAAGGATTAAAATAGAGCAAATTGCCAAAACTTTTCAAATTTCTCGATATCCAGTGAGCATCATAAACCTGCGATATCACAAAGAGAGAATTATCGGTTACCGGCATTCCGCAGCCCCTTTTCCTAAGCGAATCTCTAACTCGCGTGTTTCTGCCAATTTCTGAGAAACCAATTTGGAATGAAAAACATCGTGCAGAAGCAAATAAAGAGAAACAGAACTGTCGGCGGGATCATATGTTTCCTTCGTCTCCTCCTCATCATTCTTACTTCGAGTGTCGGCATTGACTATCACGCCATGCCCTCGTCAGAGAAGTCTCATTCAGGTTCAGAATAAATGGATGTTGTGCCTCTCCGTTTCTTGGACGTCGCCTCGGACTTGATATTGTTTCTTCCAGCTGGAGATGTTGAGAGAGACTTCGTTATCTTGGAGGCAGGTCGCTTCTTGGAACCACTGCCAGCCGTACGTCGGGGTGACGAAGAGTTCGAGATGTTGTTTACCCGATTACTGGAGCCTCGATCATCGTCCAGTGTAATTTCAACTCGAGCTGGTGAGGGTGATGGTGTGACTGGAGATGCGGTTTCCTCTGCTCTGCGCATACGCTCGGCCTCCAGCAGTGGCCTCAGCTGCGCCGCGAAGCTGCATCTCGCACTCTCGGCGGAGCTGTAATGTGCTCTGATCTTGATGTATGCCCAATCAACCTGCAAAGAATGGTATTAGAGAAAGTGTTTTGATGATTGAGGGCTTCGGTTGGTTGCGCTGGACATACTGGGGGAAAGACGCCCTTGATTTTCCAGTCCACCACAATCAGCTCCAGAAGTTGTTCCAGAGAAGTGGCAGGCTTGGTTGGAGAACAAATAGAAGATCGAGGGGTTGATTGCTGAGGCATGTTGAAAGGAGTGCCTTTTAGAATACTTTCCCAGATAACGTGCGTATTGATTTGACTTTGAGTGGTTGGAAGTAGGTTTCTCACGCCAACTCTCTCAAGTCACCAACTGAAATGAGAGGAAAGCAAAAAGTCACGGGTAACAGAAAGACCTATCGCGAAGCTTAGAAAACCACAAAAGATGTACACTGGCGAAGTATGAAGACGTTCACATGGTTGACGTTCAGGGTGAGGTTGTGTATAGAAGCAGGAGACTGATAAAGATATTTGTAACACAAATACGGAATAGGGGTTCAAACTACCTGGTTTCACAGTCTCTCTCAGACTGTCAGCTGCCCAAGCGCGTACGGTATAGGAAAGTAGATAGGTACGGTGAGAATCACGGCATACGGATACGGTGAAGCTCGGATCTATTCTTCCTAGCATAAGTGTGCACGGTTGGTTGCTGCTAATTGGGTAACCATTGTGTCAAGTTGGAAAATTCAAGTACAAAGGTTTCAAGGACTATATCTTGCGGAAAATGGAGGCGGTAAACATCATACTCGGGAAGGAGAAAGGTGCGAAAGTTCTTGAGCGTATTGCTTCTTGTGCCTTCATTGGGCACGAGGCGTCTGGTGGCTTCACCAGGGTCTAGGCTGCGAATATGACAGATGAAAGCCACACCGAACTTTGAACAACGAATGGAATTCATTCGATCTTGATATTGATGGAGAAAGGAATTATGCATAAGTGTTTGAAGAAGTCGCCGACTGCGAGTAAAATCCTTAATCCCAGTGCTCTGGGAAGCTGCAAGTTGGCAACGCGGGGGTGATATTGCGTTTGGAGAAATATTCTCGATCCTGGCCCATGGACTTTTCATAATGCCACGATCCGGTTGCACGTCTGCTTCCCGCGCTTGTGGAATGAGTGGCTCGTCCACCAATGCCTCCGCTATGCGCTCTCATCGAGATCAGCATGCAAGTACTGAATGTAGCTACTCCATACATTTAGGGTTACACACAGCCTCGTCCATTTTGGCGTGTGAATGTCCCCAATGCATCAGTCCATTGTAGACTAGGATACAGACACGGCCGCGAATCTGTCAGTAGCGACTGGAGAGCGATTTTTTTGCCCTGAGGACCACCGTAACCTGTGCGGTGCATAAATATAGCGACAGCATTCCGGCTGGATCGAAGCTACAGCCTCCGAAATTCAACAGTACTTCAATTGACCTGATTCACGTACTTGGCACGACTACCTCAAGCCACCGTTCTTTACTCTCCACTTGGCACACAAGTAAGTCTTGCCATCGTAATTTGCTCTCATGAGCAATGCAGAAACATGTTGATCCCCAATACTCAAGGCTTCAAGCCGCCTTAGGTTCACAATTTTGACTTCAAGATGTCTCAACCAAAGACTCCTCACTCTGGTAGTATTGGTAAGGGAAAGACCTCCAAAGCAGAGCTTTTGGAAATCCTCATTGTGCAATGGAAGCTCAAAGGCATTATGCCTCCTGTGAGTACTCGCTTGTGAATAATGAAACTGCCGGCTACTCTTGTCTCGGAGTGCTGCCGTCTGCAATGAATTTCATGCTGACCTTTTTCGTTCGTCTCAGATAGACTGGGCTGATGTGGTGGCCAAATCGAACTATACAACAACCAACAGCGCTCGAGTCTCCTTTGGGCAACTCATGAAGCCGATTTTCAATGCAGCCGCAGCAAAGTCTGGACCACTCACGCCTTCAGCCTCGATTATCAATGACAAGCCCGAGGAGGGTTCGCTCCATGATGGAAGCCCCCTGAAGAAATCTCTACCACAGAAACCCAAGCCTAGCAGTGGGACCAAAAAGACACGGTCGCGTGCGAAGAAAGGTAAAGCACCATCGCCGTCTCCATTTGTGAGGCCGAGAGATCTGGGATTGCGTCAGCGGAATAAGCGTGCGGTGCAGGCCATGGGGATGGAAGGTGATGCTCGAGGCAACGAGGACGACAGCGTCAAGATGGAACTGGTGGACGAGGACTTCATGCCCAAAATGAAGGAGGAGGCCTGGAGTTGGTGAATTACCCGGAAGCGATAATTCAACCCAGCAAAAAAACAACATGATTAAAAAACCACACAATTGAAGCGAGTCATGCTTATGTCTCTCAAGGATTTTCTCGTTCATTTCCATTCGGTGTTGCATTCCGATACTTTAGGTTATGTTCAAAAAGGAGCATGGTTTGTTTTGGTGGAGTAGGCTTTCAGGGCTTTTTCGAGGGCTTCAGTGCTTGTACCCCGCCACCACAGAGCATTACAGTGGATCTTGGCGAGCCCAGGCCTTGAACGCCCTGTAGTCACGTAATCTTGGAGGTCCTCTCTCTTATGATGAGGCACAGCTCCTATGAAAATTCAAGTGTGTTGATTCAAAGTCCAAAAGTTCCCAAATTTCAGAATATTCTGTTGCATTCCCACGACAATCATTGTAATGGTTGGAAGAATTGGGTCTTACTGCTGAGCCTCGGTTTGTAACCTGACTCCTGCCGAATCCAGAAAAGTGCCTTGCACTTAATCCTAAGCGAAGTCACCCCTTTATTTAGCGAGCTTCTCAAATACTAGCGCGAGTTCGCTCGGTCAGCTGACAGGTAACCGTTAGTTGACAATTGAACAACTGAAGGGGAACGAGGGTCACCACAAACCACCACCTCGGTGGCCACGCTCGTCCATACTGGGACAACCCTCAATCACCCCATCATTGCTTCACAAACGCCCAGTATTTTGCTTTCTCTCCTAGAATAGTAGCAGCCAGCATTCTCACTCACCGCTACTTCTTACCCAGTACCTTATCCATGCTTCTCAAGCCCTCTACCCGCAGATTCCGATAATCACGCCACAATTCTGTCCCTCTTCCCACCTGTCGATCAAGTGAATAGGTACCGCACCTCTTTGTCACTAGCGCACCCTGCCTGTATGGGGCTAGGGGAGGATTTGAGGGGGTTGGAGACTACTGAAGTCTGTGAAATATTGCTTTGGGAGACTTACTGCACGGAGATTTAATGATTACGGGCTATTGCTTTTGAAATCGGGACGGAAGCTAGCATTGGAGAAGCCGTGAAGCAGAGTCCAGCCCTTGTACTCGCAAGAATGACTGAGTCTGGCTTGAAGTGCTTGAGCTGGAATCCAATGAAAGATTCAAGATACGTTAAGACTTGATGGCGAATTTAAAGCAGACAAGGCGTTGGAACTTGAGTGGCCTGGAAATACCGGAGACTGCTTCCCCGGAGTATCAAGTCGTGATATACCCGGCGTTCTGGGATTTGGGGCTTTTTATCGTGCACAATATTTGTCCGATGGAGGCATGAGCACATGCGCCCTCGTTGGCTTCCAGTTTTCCAACTCTTCAAGGCTTGCAGTTTTGTGGCTGGCATCTGTCATATTGATGTCTGAGAACCTAGATCCTTGGGAAACGCCACCAACCCCGACCCCCACATCAGCACGATGCAAAAAGGAAACAAACCGACATCACTCAACGTCTGATGATCGCAACTTGCTCTCATTCTTTGCCGACTGCAGATTCGGCATCGTGGTGGACGGAAATAGCGGCACTAAATGGAAGATGCCACTTTCCAAAATATCTTCGAATCATGAGTTATTTAGAAGAGAAGTCCCTGACCCCTGGAAAATAGTTGTCTGCGACATGTAACTGGAAATTTCAAACGTTCAAAATTCCTTAGGTACCCAAGATATATCGAGATTCATATACTTAGTGCCGCTTCTTTTTGGTCCGGAGGGGCGGTTTCCCGCTTTAAAACGCAGAGCTGCAGCATTGCGTTCGTGGCGTTTGTTTTCTACCTTGGACTCGAGATCGAGACGCTTCCGGAAGGCTTCCCGCTTCCTCCCCGCCATCCGCAGAGAGGAGCATCTGGTACAGTACGTTCACGCGATTTCACAGTGCGTGAGCTCGGACCAAATTCTCGGCCCCTTTCCAGAAGTTCAGAAAGCAGCCCGAATCCAAAAGCAACACAGTTTGTCTGCTCTAGTTCGGGGTGTAACTGCCTCCTTTTTTTCGTAGATAAGTTCCGCGAAGCTAACTTGTGCTTGCCACTCTCTCCTATCCCAAAAGTCTCAAGAAAACATAAAAACTCACGTCTTTTTATTGACTCATCGCTCCGATCGACTCTCCCGTGCATCCGATACAACCCTCCGTTTCTCTCAGTAAGGTACGTACCTGCCTGTCAGAAATGGATCCCAAGTTGTTGCTGACTTACGTCTCAGACTCAAGTACATTGTCTCCTGGCAACAGGTCCCCCAAGGCATTGACCAATCATGCCCGAGAAAGTCGAATCTATTCCAAGAAGCACCCCGAAAAAGGCTCCGGTCAACAGAGAGCAGTTATTTGCAACGGTCCTTGTCATGCTGAAACACGAAGGCAATCTGAAGGTGCCACACTGTCTTTCCCTCACATCTCAATCTCTCAATAATCACCAGCGCATGCCAGGATTCATCAACTTTGGAAGCTGAATTTTATCACAGATTGATTGGACTGCTTTGGCAGCCAGATGCGGCTATTCAAATGCCAACTGTGCACGAGTACGCTTTAGACAGTTCATCAACCCCATGCTGGCCGCATATGCAGCGGAAATGGCAGATGCCCCGGCAGGAACCCTTCCAGCCACCCCGTCGCCGTCTCCCGCACGAATCCAGTGTGGCACGGGAACCAATGGCAAGAAGAGGACTACAGCCAAGGTCTCCAAGTCGCGCTCACCTTCTCCGGCGGTGAGAGCGAAGCAGGAGCGGGGCTTAAGGAACAAGAGGAACGTTGGGCAGATAGTTAAGGCGGAAGATGATGTTCTTGATGACGAAGAAGACTTAGTCAAGATTGAATTCACGGAAGATGCTCAGGGTGAAAACTCCGACTGCGGGGAGGCTTACTAGAGTCTTTTTGACTTGTCGTGCTCCTTCTTGGAATGGCCTCGGTAGTATTCTGTCTTCAAAAGCCTATCCAGCAGATGAATGATAATGAATCTTATCTTTTTATTAACTGATGGTCCAATTTTCGTCAGTGGGGTGCATGTCCTCCCGTCAAGCCATTTCGCATGCAGCAACTCGCATCATCATCTCTTCAAACTAAGCAATACTGAAACCAACTTACACTCCAACCAAGCCACACTCAAAAAATCTCATATGGCACAGTTTCCGCATTATGTTACTGTCAGCAAGGACACCTTAAATCAAGGAATAGAAGGGTAATTTTCAAAGATTCTATTGAGCTGCATTCATGCGCATTCACAAATCCGAAGCCCTAATCGTATGATGGCCTATAATTCTCAATACCGGGAAATTATTATCTAGAGCTATGTTCTATGTATGAGAGGAAAGAGTAGGAACTGCAAGAGTACCAGGAAAGGTCCGCACCATCGAAGAAACCACGTGATCAACTCCAGTATTCTGCACGTGTCCATCTCATCTTCTGCCACACCAGTGTCCTTCCTGCGAGCTACTCATCCATCCATCAAGCATTCAGAGAACCGAGAGTGAGCTCGAGCGATTGTAATCTCAAAGAAGAGCAAGGAAAGTCGGATGGTGGTCGTGTTACGAGGATGCATGCTCAGTATTCAGGCTCCTCTTCATAAAGGCTGTGGATCATCAGCAATCTGTTCAATCACATCAACTAATATTGTAACTACTTACTCATCTCTTTCAAGATCAACAACGTCTCCACCTCCCTCATCCATCTTGAACTGACTGGCAGTCTGCTCCTCTGGGGAGGGATACTGCTCAGCTTCAGTCTTGACGGTCTGGCTGCGCTTGCGCTTCTTGGCTGGTGGTGATGGAGACTGGAATCCCAAATCTTCGTCGTCATCGAGAGCCTCGTCCATGGTGTGGATGGGAGAGGACTTGCCCTTGGCGGTGCGGGGTTTCTTGGTAGATGAGGGAGCGGAGCCGTTGCCGTTAGTGTCCTTAGTTTTGCAGCCTCCGCCGGACTCCTTGCCCATCATCTTTTGGTAGTGTTGGCTGTGTGGTGTTAGTGGTGTGTCTTGCTGATTGGTGAGAGTGGATGATAAGAAGTGAGATTGAAGTGTTCAAGGCTGATGAGGAATGATGAATGGGGAGTCAAGGCATTTGGTACAGGCACTGAAAGTGAAATGAAAACGATCTGATTGTAAGTGGATAATGTGGGAAGTGAGAGTGATTTGGAAGTGTCATGACGTGAGAGAAGCTGAAGCTGAACGGATGCAACTGAGCAACCAGAACAGATGAAGGGAATGAAAGCGAGCTTCAAGTGGGAAGTGCATGCTCAATTGGAGGGAATAATTACTCACCGGCAACCCTCACGGGTGAAAGTGTACTTCTTGACGTGCATGCGAGAGGCGATAGCATCCCATTTAATACCCGTAAGAGTACCCTCGGCGATGACTGAGAGCAATAGATCCTTGTCGGCTAGATCTGACCATGGAGAAGGCATTGTTGCGAGGAAGTTGACTTGTTTACTGAGAAGTGGGGCTGTTCAAAAAATTTGGTTATGGCGGTTGATGTTGATGAAAGGTGGTTGGGGATTTTGAAAAGATGGAGGTTGAGCCTTTTCTACTTCGGCTTGTGAGGAAGAAAACGAGCCCCTTTAGCTTACAATTCAAAATGAGACCACCTCAAGCAAAATTTCAGAGTGCAACGCCTCTCGCTTGCACTCTTTCACTATGGAAATGTTAAAAATCAGAAGGCTTTTGTGAAAGTTAGATACACGCTTATCTTAAGGGAAGGCTGCAGAAACCAACCCC
>AYLM01001436.1:0-25752 GCA_001625345.1 Cairneyella variabilis | reverse complement strand
GGGGGTGCCGGACCAGAAGGGGGAGGTGGTGGCGGAGGAGCAGAATTGGGTGGTGGTGGAGGGCTACCTGCAAATTGTTGCAAAAGAGCGCTCACTCCAGCAGCGCTCAATCCTGGAGGCGCCGCAAGACCAGGAGGGGCTCCCATTGGGTTCGGGTATCCACCATAGCCAGGAGCTGCGTACGCAGGAGGGTAGGCAGGGGGTTGCTGGGCCCAGGGAGCAGGGTTGGCAGCAGGAGCGTTATACCCAGCACCTTGAGCACCGTAGTAAGCATCTCCGCTTTGATTGTCGCTTCCACGAGCACGATCTCTGGCCCAAGGAGCAGCTCCACCGCTGGGCCCCGAAGGTGCATCTCGCGAATCGAAACCTCTGTCGTCACCGCGCTTTTGCCATGGGGCAGCTGCACCAGTGGGACCACGTTGCCACGGCTTGACATCGTCCGCTGGGGGTGGTTGATCGTAACCTCCTGCAGGACCAGATTCGATACGTCGAGGAGCTTCTCCATTAGCCGGCGCACCACCCGAAAGTTCTTGCATAAGTTGCTAAATGATGTTAGATGTAGTTTAATTCATGAGGTGTGACTTTTCTTACCTCGTACTCTCGATCAACTGCATCTCCAGCACCAATGCGACCAGCTGCAGGGCCAGGGGGGCCGCCGGGACCATCATTGCGCCAGTTAGCACCGCGTTGACTAATCAAAGTTAGTAAATTCAGGTCGGGTCAAAATTCAGAGGATTCGAACCGATCGGGACAATCCCTGGCCATGTGACCTGCATTTCCACAGACACGACAGATGATGTTGGCTGTGAAGTTGCGTTGCTCGGGGCAGTCGTATTTTCTGTGACCGATCTGACCGCAGTTCTGGCAAGCCTGGTTCTCGTCATCACGAAGAGTACCATTTAGTGCCGCGAGCTCACGAAGTTGATTACGCTTGAGCTCGTTCTGGCCTTCGGGAATAGATGCAGCCTGCTCGTGTTAGATTTTGTAAGTGATAGAGGATGTGGAAGACGTACAGTCTCAATGATGTTGTGGATCAATTTCTTGGCCTTGTTGACCTTCTCCTCGGTATCTGCCATGATCAAGCAATGGAGATCCTCTTCCTGGTTGCTGGTGTGAGCTGCGTCAGAGCGACCCTTTCCTTCTTTGACGGATCCTTTTCCACGAATGGCAATCTTGGCGCCTGACTCAGTTTCCATTTTCTTCAAGGTATTTCCACGAGGACCGATAAGTAAACCAACTTTAGTAAAGCGCAAGCTAAGTGTTAGTAGATGGTCAAAAGGTGATAGCAAAACATTGTGAGTGACAATTAGTGATAGCGTTGCGTCGCATTCCCAATGCCACGCAAAGCCACACAGTAATGAAAATGGAGTTTGGGGTGACAATGTTAGAAAGGTTAGAGGGTTAGCAATCATACTGAAGTTAATCTCTGGGTAGTCATTGACTGGAACGTAGACTTTCTCCTGTGTCTTAGTAGGACGGCGATAATCCTGTGGTGGGTGGTAGTTAGGGATGACTTTCATAGCCTTCTCAATCAACTTGTGGCGCTCATCCTCGAGACGCTTTCTGTAACGGAACTCTCGAGTATTGACACGGCGACCAAAGTTGTCGTACTGCGGAGGAGGAGACGGAGATCTGCAAGGTGTAAGTCAAGCTTCTTAGGAAGCAAAAGCGAATGCATACCTGTCTCCATCTGCGGGAACAACATCATCGATCCTGAGCTTCTGACTGATCTCCTCAATACGCAAATGAAGGGTATAAGCCTCAAGCTGTTCACTGGTCATATTGGCCATGATAGCAGTCGGAAGTCCCATGAGACCAGCCGCCTTGTTATCGGTGGCGTCACCCCATCGATTTCTCTTCTTACGACGTCGAGATCCATCACCTGGGTCCTCAGCTGGCACGGTATTAGCATCTGAAGCTAGAGCAGAAGCTAAATAACACTCACTTTTTACTGTAGGACTTCGACCGCGCTTGACTCCTCCATCGTAGCCACCACTAGGCTGAGAAGATCCATATCCGTTTCCATCGCGAGGAGGTGCATTATCGTCGGATCCGCCAAATCTGCGCTTGTTTCCTAATGGGATGTTGTTCGATCCCGTGCTTCCTTGTTGTCTCCATGCCATCGTGATGAGTTGAGATTATTGTTGTTTGCGGTAGTAAAGATGTTGAGCGAGGTTTAAAGAGTTTCCATGAGTCGGCAATTTCTTCGTCGGCCTAGCGCAGTGGTCTAACCCGAGCCCGATCTAGAACTATCACGTGACTTACTTCAGCTTCCAAGGTTGGAAGTTTCCTGATCTCGTCGCAAGGTTTACTGGGAAGGCTCTAACTCCTTCAAGATGTCTTTGGCTCGGGATTTGTAACTGGCCAGGATCGTGGCTGAAGTCAATCCAATCGAGCAATAGTCTTGATGTCAATTACAAAGCATCAAACTTATTGCCGATGATGATGAAGTGGGGTAGTCATGCCCCTCCATTTGATTTTCGATATATAAGAAGCAGATTATTCCTCATCTTGTAATGTCGACACGTCTCACACAACTATCAAATCAAGTCAAGATGGCTACTCGTCCAGATATCCACCTCTGTAAGCGTAACCGGCTCTTTGATTTTGAACTCCGAGAGGTAGTTACTGACTCCTGATTTATTAAAAGATACTACTCAAACACCTAATGGCATTAAGATCAGCATTACCCTTGAGGAACTAGGGTTGCCATATAAGGTGACCAAGATTGATATCTCGAAGAATACCCAGAAAGAGCCCTGGTTCTTGGAGATCAACCCCAACGGACGAATTCCTGCTCTCACGGATACCTTCACCGATGGCAAGACCATTCGTCTCTTCGAATCTGGTAGCATCCAGCAGTATCTAGTCGATCAGTATGATAAGGATTACAAGATATCCTATCCTCGCGGCACGAGGGAGTACTATGAGATGAACAGTTGGGTATGTTTCAAGCACATTGATCTTGATTGGAAGCAAGCTTAGGAACCCCTAGCTCTTCTTCCTGAACGCAGGCGTTGGTCCGATGCAAGGTCAGGCCAACCACTTCTCAAGATATGCCCCCGAGCACATTGAGTACGGTGTCAAACGCTACACCAACGAGACCCGTCGCCTGTATGGAGTTCTCAACACCCATCTCGAGAAGTCCACATCTGGATATCTAGTCGGTGATAAATGCACTATTGCTGACATCGCTCATTGGGGCTGGGTGACTGCCGCTTTCTGGGCCGGTGTTGACATCGACGAGTTTCCGGCATTGAAGGCTTGGGATGAGAGGATGCTGGCAAGACCCGGAGTCGAGAAAGGTAGACACGTACCGGATCCGCACAGGATGAAGGAGCTGTCAAAGGACCCGGCGAAGATGAAGGAGCATGCAGAGAGGAGCAAAGCTTGGGTACAGCAAGGCATGGCAGCTGATGCAAAGAAGTGAAGGACTGGGGTCCATATAGTAGTTTAGGTGAAGCCAGAACATAAATTATTTCGGCGAGAGGTCTTTTGTTTGTATACACTTGAGACACTCATGACTCTGAGATATCCACGAACTTGAAATCCTCATAAACTTAAGGTACTTTTAAAGAACTCGTAGCGAAGTCACTTTGAATTTCATTGATCACGATGCCTAATTTACACATAAAGCACTATGAGGAAATTATGTGTACGCCGGGGTCATGCTTCCAATTCCCAAACTCCCGCTCAAACGCAGCAATTCATCAAGCCAGCCACAGAGAACAACTACACCCCCATATGCTCTTCTTCACTTCGATTAACAGGCGGGGCGTTGATGAGCCAGCCGATGCCACTCGCAAGACCCCCAACAGCAGCATTCTTCAGTTGATCTCTCTTCCTCAGGGGAGCCTTAGCTCCCAGGTCGGGATTTGAGCTGCTCAGATCCTCCTCGCCGCTCGATTCCAGTCGCCGCTGCTGCTGGTTGTGCTCGCTGCCCCTAAGCATCGAAAGAGCCGAGAATCCACTCTGCGCACGTGCCATACTGGCTCGTGAAAGATCGAACAACGACATAGGGGCTTCCTCAACTGCCCGCGAAGAGGTCACTGCCACGCTTTTCTTCATAGGAGTTGCCGCATATCCTCCAGGCATGATTTGCTGGTCCCCTTGTGCATCCCAGGCTTCTTCTTGTTCAGCTTCCTGCTTTACATGAGACTCCAACTCTTCTTCGCAGCGACGATAGACGTTTAGGATTTCCTGAAGAGTCGTCTTTGGTGCGATTCGAAGAGCTTGAGCTAGGCAGTCCATGCGCTGTTCCAGATGTCGAATCTCGGGATTTGAGCTTGTATTTCCCAGGTGAGTGGGCTTCAGTGTCTGCGCGGTCCGTCGATATTTCCCTGCTTGTAATGCAGCCCGCCAGGACCAATCATCAATGGCCTTTGGTGGCGGTTCCGCCAAGAGGGGCGTGTCCTTAATGTCAACAGCTGAAGACCTCATATGCGCCGGACCGGCGATGTCTTTCAGGCGAGTCACCACAAAGGAGTAGGCTGTCTCGAAATCGTCCTCGGCAAGACCAGCATCGATACACATACTGACAACCCGTTTCTCAGCAATGGCCTCCTGTCCGTGGATCTGGTCATGCTGTATTGTGGACTGACCAGCTAAATTCCGAACTGTTAAGCCTGCTTGTACCATGCGCCTTCCCATATCAACGAAGTCGGCAATTTTCGTATAGCTTCTCGGGTTTTGCTCAAGAATCTTGCCAATGATCGAGATGGGGTCGCAGTGGACGCGCAAGCTAACAGGTTTGAATGGTTCGCCTTGTTTAAACACTAAACGATAGTGACTAATTTCGTCTGTAACCTGAATAAGGTTGCTCATTCGACCAAGATCGAGGGTCCCGCGTAGTGTATTTGGGAAAGCTTGGAGACTGTAGCATGTCAGTGAATGTGCCCCTTCGGTGGACAAGGATAAAAAGTAATTACATGTCGTCGCATTTCTTTACCCCGCCTCGAGTTCGACTGGCATTCGTCGCATTGTCGTAGGCGTTCATCGCAGCGGAAATGATGGCGTCATGAAGGATCTCCCTAGAGAGAGGCTGTTCCTGAGATGTTTCATAGATGGATCGAGCGAGTGTATAGCCTGACTCAAAATATAAGATATTTGGCACAATGGGTCTTGTTTGTTGGGTGACTTACGAGTGTTTGCGAGCAGCGCTTTGAGAATTTCTGCTTCAACAAATTCTTTTGGAACAGCTCCCAGAATGCCCTTTCCTTTTGCAGAATCGGTCCCACCCACAAGCTCCTCAGCGCCCCAACTACGAAGCCAGAGTATTTCATTCCTCATTCGGACCCAGTATTTGTCGTCGCCTTTAGGACCATTACTAAAAGCAAGCATCAATCTGGTAAATAGGGATTTCTGATCATGTTCGTCCTGGAGAAATGAGAATTGCCCGGCTTGTCTGAGGCTTAATGGGCAACCGGCTCGAGTACATAAAAACGCACTGATAAGTAACGCATGTAACAAGTTGAGGGAATCCTGATTAGGAGTAGTCAAAACGTTCTCATCCTCAAGGAGATCGTTCCGAAGATGCACAACACTCTTCGGTGACAGAATGCTGCTATTTTGAGGAATTGGAACGGGCGAAAGTAAAGCTGCGGCAGCTTGAAGTGGTGGTATCCTGTCTTTATCAAGCAGATTGATGATTCGAGCGAGAATCCGCTGAACTCCATACAGGGCATCCTCCGATTCCTCAGAGATGAGATAAGCTGTGGCGAGTGCGGATTGAGCATACCTTCTCTCTAGATGGAGTTGGTCGTCTTCGTTCAGAATCATTGTTCCGTCCGCATAACCACCCAAGTCTACATCTCCAGGACCGTCCCATTGCTCAACTGCCTCTACAGCAGTCTTCCATGATGCGCCAGCTTGGCCAACTAACCACTGGAAGACCTCCTCCCATGCAGAATATCTCTGGTTTGGGTCCGTGATTTCATACATAGGTTCCACGGACTTTAAGCCAAATGAAGAGCTCTTGCGAAGTTTTCTGCGTTTCCATCTTGTATTACCAGACATCCACGGGCCAACCAATCCCCTCAAATCTCGCCCAACAGTATGGTCATGACCGCCATCCGCTTCCTGACTTTCGCCAGTTCTAGACAGTAATAACGAGACTCCACTTCGATCGTCCAAACTTTCGAATCTGGAAATAGTGACAAATGTATCCTCTTCTGGGTGATATTCGTAGTTGAACCGTACCAGGGGAAGTATTGTAGATACCAGCCAGCTTCGTATGTAGTTAGAGTGGTGGAGGAAAGGAGCGAGCAGTTCGGGTACTTGAGAAATGAGGCCAGTACATTCGTCTATCCGCAGTGCTCTGCAAACTAGGAACAGAGTAAGAGGGTCTGCGGGGGCGTCTTCAGGGTCATACGGCCAGGTCAAGGGGAGTAGATGCAGTTTCCTGACTTTCTTCTTTGCGGCTTTGTCGTTGAGTTCTTCAAGAGCGGAAGTATCAAACGTCGTCTTTTGATCGTCGGCGAAGGAACCGGATACTAAGTCTTCAAGGAGATGAACATATTCAGAGGAATCGAGACTTTCAGGTAGATGACTTAGGAGAATTCGCAAGACAAGTTCATTATGTAGGGTCTTCCGATGTCGAGAAATGAGCGTTCGGAGTGTAGAAATATCTGCTTTGCTGGCCAGCTGTACAGCCAGAAGAACGGCTTTGGCCGGAGAAAGATCAGGGCCTGCCATGCCTTCTACTTCTCAAATGGCGCATAAAATAGAAGCTGTTTGTGTTTCTTTGACGAAGCTGCCAGGTTTATTGTACTAGCCTTGTTTGTGAGGCTGCACCGCATTGCTAGCGCCGGACCTCAGTTGATGGACCCGACCTCACATCTTCAACAGTTCCAAATCTGAACGCAACGAATTGACCACCAAGGATGTCTTCAGGCTACGGGCTCAATGGAGGTGAGTACCTGAAGCTCTGCGAAGCTTGAAAGCGTCCCACAAAATTCTCCCCTCTCTTCAATAGCTAACGATCACTCTTACAGGCCCCTCCCGATGCTTCCCATTCTGGCAAGACGTTCTAGCTTGCTACGTTGTCAATACCACAAACGAGGACGATTCGGGCAAGCGAAAATGCATGCCTGTATTGGAGGATTACTATGAGTGCTTGCACCACAAGAAGGAGGTAGGTTGAACATGGCGACACGGCCCAACCATCTTGCCACTTGCCAATGCTAATATTCTCCCATTCATTTGCAGGCTACTAGAGCCCGGGTGTTACAACAAGCGTACCGAAAGGCAGAAGCTGCAAACCCTCGAGATAATATGCCAAAGGCTGGAACGATCAGGAATCTGGGTTTACTGGACAAGGATGAAGATACAAAGGCAGTGCTTGGCAAGTGAGGGCGACAGCCCCTGGGAGGCCCTGGGAGGCTTGTACATAAGGAATGGGTACGCTAAGAATCACAAATGCCATGAATTGAGCTTGGGTTATATGATTCAGAGTAATGTTGAGCCTTGCAAAGGCAAATTTGGCCTTTGCGTACGCGGGAAGTGTGTGCCTTTTCCCTATGTTCTCCGGATTTCGTTCATTACAATCGATCCGTGGCTGCTCGAAATCAATACTCGGCGTCTATCAAACTCTGATAGAAACCCGTTCTAGCTGAAACGCGGAGTCAGCAGCAGCGAGAGCATCAGGAGTTCCTACAGTCAAGAATTCATTCTAGCCGAGCATCTTACTGCGTCTTGAGCTTCCATTTAAGCGTCGAACCGAGTGGGGGAAGTGTGCAAGCCGACAATGTTCCTTCGAGGCGAAACCAGCCTTGAGAATGGTCAGCAATGTTGGACGTCTTCTGTTCGGATGTTATTACGAACCCCAGAAGGAAATTCCTTTTACTGTGCTTCGTCTAGCTAGTTGCTATCTGAGTGAATTATCAGAGGAAAGGATTGATTTCAAATCTTGTATTGCACTTTCTCACCTTTAAGAAGGACAAACTCAAAGATATCGTGATCAGTTGGGTCATTGATGTCTGGTCATGTCGTGTTCGGACACCTAATGGACTTGAGCGCCTTACCGTCTTGAATATCTCATCGACTCAGATACCCTAGGAATCCGGTCATCTAGCGGACTTGGATATCCCATGAATCTGGGTATCTCCGGGCCCAACTCAGGTCTGTTTTTGGACTTCAACTCCCAGGTTGGATTACGCCTGTCGAGACTTCCTATTTCTTATCTCTTTCTGCTGCTGCATGCTTTCTTACGCAGCAGGAAGCCTGTGCCTAATTTAAAATGCTTGCTCCGCGTCACATTTCCCTTCCGCCTTGCCTCCATTTCCAAACTGGAAGGCATGCTAAGCGAGTTGAAGCGGTAAGAACGGTCAATCCACACCAAGCCAACAAAACACCTAACTCGAGAACGTTGATTCAATCTCGACCAACACTCTTCCAACACGACTGCAACGACAACTCCATCTGCTACGAACCAAAATGCCCAATTACAAAGGCATCAAAGTGTCGGTGGTGTCGCAGTTCGGCTTCCGGCGCCATCCTGAGTTTCCCCATCCAGATTCATCACAGTTCACCTTTCGAAGCCCCAACTTGAAGCAGAAGAAGAACATGGGTGACAGCAAGGCAGACCGTTTTCTAGGAAGAGATTCTGGCGTTGCAGTCTACATTCCTTCCCTGCCAGGTAAGCAAACGATGTCCAAAGTATCTTTGGCAGCACAGATATTTTGAGATATCCAAATATTCCCCACAGGTAGACTTGGGGCTAACGAGATTAGGGAGCCGGTTCTGGATCCATTACTTGATCACGGACGAAAGCGCGGCGCATGCCCGCTTTTTCTTTTTCAAGCTGTTCATGAATGGTAGGATGATCTCCTGCTGGGGCACCAATCCGAAGCGCAATCCCGAGGGACAGGTCATGAGAGGACTCTTCGAACCCAGCGACCACTTCAACTACGAGCTCAATGGTATCTGGTATAAGAACATGGGAAGTGAAGTCCGGTACTTCCAATGGGGCGAGAATGAGGCTACGCTCAGTCCCGCGAAGGATGGAGGTGTTCTCGAGGTCCAAGTTTTCCGTGCACTGAATCGGCAGAGGAAGATGCCCAAGCCAACGGACTTCAAGGGTCAAGATGGTTATGGAATCTCGTGAGTCAATGCTCAGTCCAGCCTGGGGGCCAATCATGCTTCCATATGGTAGCTCCTTTTCTAACGCTCATGTTTCTCTCCACAGAATGCCGAGTGGTGGAATCCTCGAAAATCCTCAAGACGCAAAATTCTATGATTACCTTCTTCAAGACGCAAGAGACAACCCGTTTGCGAAGATCAAATTCCACTATCGCACTTGGGATACTCTGGAATACACTCACATCATTCCGAAGAGCCATCCCCGAGATCTACTTCCACCAACTCCAAGTCTTCTTCACATTGCGGGGATCACAGATGAGATGCAAGCACGATTCGAGGAAGAGGACTTCGAGACAGCAGCCGAAGCCAGAGCTAAGAAGGCAGCAGCTGAAAGAACCAAGGAGGCTATAACAGCCAGGGAGGCTGCTCTAAAAGCTCTTAACAAGGCCTCTTCGATCAATGCCATTTCTCAGTCGCAATCTGTCTACTCCCTTCCTTCGGCTGCCTCATCAAAGGTTGTCCTATCCCCTTGGATGGCAAACGCCATTGATGACAGCCCAGACCGTCCCATGAATGATTCCTTCAAGAGTTTCGTGAGTGTCTCTGATATCTGAGATTTTTTCACCACTTCAACTGACCGCACCCAAAGGGCCCGAAGCTTACGGAGTCGTTATCTACTCCATGGACGTCAGTCTTTGATGACAGCCCTAAGAATGCAGCAAAATCTCTTGAGAAGAAAACAGCTTTCAACATCCCTCCTGAAGACGCACCGTTTCCGTCGGCCAGCCACAAGCCCTCAGTTCCCACTTCTAAATTTGCAGCTGCTGCTGTTGAGAGCTCGGAGGACGGGAGTCCGTGGACCGCGAATCGCCCACAGCTGGAGATACCTGTCCGCACAACATCTCTGAGACGACACTCAAGGAATTCTTCTACCACATCCCATGCTACGTCCATTACTCCGTCGCTGCTTCCGTATCTCGAGCGAGAATCCATCTCTGAGGTAGAAATCGAAGTAGCCACGATTCTCCATATTATTCCTGATGAACCTTCAATGACCGTGTTTGACGAGAGCGAGGGGAACTTCAAGGCTACTGCGGAACAACACTGTGATACACCCAAAGACGTGGCAACTCCTACTGGAGCTGCTAGCGCGAAAGAAGGAACTACATCTCCCACAGAAGCTTCTATGTACCCAATGACTCCGGTCACTTCTTTGGCAAACATCACTCTTCGCAAACATGGACGCTCCCTCACAGGCGATCTTCCGAGAATCAACACTTCCGTTTCACCAGAGAGAGGCGACGAGGACCCCTCAGTCACAATTGATAATATGTCAACATTATCATTGACTGAGTCCGAATGGATGTGCCGTACACCTTCTCCCATCAGGAATGATCCGGAACATGCAAGAGTTGAGAGACTGTGGAGCCCAGGGCCGGGAGACAAGAGGATGAGTCCCATCGAGCGGACTGCATTGAGAGAGCAAGACATGAATTTGAGCGAAAATATCATGACGAAACCTGAGAACATCGAGCATACCCCGACACCAGAGGGACCTCGTGATGAGACCAGGGCTGGAAACTGGATTTGAGAGTCTGGCCCTTCATTTCAGTCTGGAGTGAAGTCTGTGGCAGACATCCTGGCTTCGTCTTCGACCGACTATTGAACAACATCTCGATTTGGAAGCTTTTTACTGCGGATTCTCAGTAGTCTAAAAGATGAAGGTGGGCGTTTGTTCCAAAACGGTAAGACATGTGGACAGGACCAACAAGATACCAAGTACTGTACAATAGCTGTATGACTTCTCCTACTCCGCATTGATTTTCTAATTTGCAGATTATTCAACATCTTACATAGTTGAGGCGCTCAATCAAATACAGTTGCAACCATCAAAGCTTTCGATTTAAAATCTGGGTTTCTCACATTCCTCTGTGCCTTATAGTCATACCCTAAGTGCCCGATGTCCTTAAGTATCTTAACTCTCTAGATATCTCATGCGACTCAAAGCCCGTAGGACTTTCTTTACCTCCAGCATGGCCTTTTTCGCTCGGGAAGTGCAGAGAAGTCAAGTGAAGCATAAGGCTCAAAATATCGCAAGGACTAAAAGTTTTCAAAGGATGGAAAAGTGTCGAGGAAAGAATATCTGTATTGATGTAAAATAAAATGCACAAAATCTAGACTCAAGCCATCGAACCAACTCACCTTCGCTATCGAAGCAAAGACTTCCGTTTTCAGCTTCGTTCAAAGCGCATTGTCCCCCTTGAACGCCACATATTACTTCATCATATCTAATTCTTGGCAGGCGTCGCGATCTCAGCCACACGCATTCCACGAGCTGAGCATTCGGGATATCCAAACTATTGAATTTCCCGTTCCGCATTCCTTGCTTGTCATGCAAAAGGCACCTGCATAAGTTAGTAATCTAGTTACACACACATGTATAACAAAAGCAGCTGTTCCAGGCGAATAAATCTGACTCAGACATTCCAGAACACTGAGCTGTCAGATCATTGGACAGGGTTCTTTTTTCTTGATCTTAACTGAGATTTGGAACCGAATCAGAAATGCCGATTTGGTGTCCTGCGTTAGTAATTTGAGCGTGGCTGATATACTGATGCAGGGACATCTGTTTACTGAATCAGACATTACGACGTATTGCGCGCACTGATCTGAGGTGTATTTTTGGAGAAAGGCGGGGAGCGGACTGGCATTGGCATTATCAATTGAATCGAGTTCGAGAAAATCGAATATAGCAGGCACGTTGGAAAGATTTGCTTTCGCAGCGTTATACGAATTGTTTTTGCTGATCACGGAATATTGAGGTTGAGGGTTGGTTTTGTGTGCTTTCGATTCTGTTCTGGCGACTAAAGACGAAGTCGATGACAGCTTCGAAAGGCGAAATGTCCGAAATCAACGGTGAAGTGATAGAAGCTCAGCTGAAGCTGAATATTGGTACATGGGGACATGAGGTGCTGAATCTGAGGGCCCATCGAAGAGAATCCAGGAAAAGACACCGAGCCCCAATTAAGGAGCTGATACTGTGCTGAACCCGCCCGAATGACCGAAGTGTCGTTCCGAAGAGACCTGATGAAAAGCAAAAAGGAAATCCTAGCATTCCGTAGAAAAGTCATCAAATGACACCGTGAGAGTTCGCTCGATCCGCCGATGAAAGTGTAGTACCCGCTTTTGCATTTTCCGCCGCACGAAGCTTTGGACCATGATGAAGACAAAGGAAAATTAATGCACACGTGGTAGTGCACCTGCATCAATGAAACCGCCGATCCAAAGCTGTTGCTGTGCTGATCGAGATCGCGCGAATTTAACGAGCAGGGCGCTCACCACCTGTACGGGTTAGCGATCAATATTCACGACGGGAGAATCTCTCATCATCGTAGCCTCTACCTCCATATGGCTCACGAGCATCTCCGCGAGGAGCTGGATCACCATAGGCGGCTGCTGGCGGGCCATCGCGAGCGGAGCCACGGTCGTCTCTTGAACCACCACGGTCGCCTCCGTAGCGATCAGAGTATCCACCACGTCGATCATCGCCGCCGCGGGAGCTGTATCGGTCATCACGGCCTCCATATCGGTCGACTCCACGAGGAGGGTAGCCATCATCGCGGTCACCTCTATAGCCACGATCACGATCATCGCGACGGTATCCACGATAGTCATCGCGGCCACCACGACCTCCATAGCCACGGCGGTCATCATATCGGTCTCCATATCGGCCTGGGGGAGGATGGCGAAGGTCGTCTTCTGGTGTCTTAGTTAATTGTGTAGAACAGGGGTTCAGGAAATGCTTGCCTCTCTTTGGTGGACCAAAGTACTTGCCAGGGGTAGGGGTACGAGGGCGGGAACGACGAGCCTTCTCAATGCTCAAAGTTCGACCCTCGATAACCTCACCTTGGAGGCCCTCCTTGGCGGCATCAGCCTGCTCAGCGCTGACCATCTTGACAAAACCAAAGCCACGAGACTCCTTGGTGTGGGGATCAAGCATGATCTGGCACTTCTCGACTTCACCATATTTCTCGAAGAGACGAGTAACCTCCTGCTCGGACAGGCGGGGATGGATACCGGTGACGAAGAGGTTGGAGCCAGGGTTGACTGCACCATCGTCTTGGGGAGGACCACGATCGCTCTTGGCAGCACTGGAAGAAGTCAATAAGGTAAGCGTAAATGAATGTACGTTAAACTGACCGGTCGACATGGCCGTTGCCGTTGGGCGAAGCCGAACGACGAGGACCACGAGGGCTGTCGTTGCGACGAGTTGGGCGAGGAGACGCACTGCGGTCACGCTCGTAACGGGGAGCCTCGTCTACGCGTCGCAAAAGTTTGAGTCAGCATCACGATCTTGTCGAGTCCGCAGATCGAAATCAAAACGAGTTCGATGGTGAAGAGAGGGGTACATACCCTCGTAACGAGTGCCGTTCTCGTTCTCATAATCCATGGAGGTTGCCATGATGCTGTTGATGTGGAAGTTGATTGCTTGAAAAGCTGTGGCCTGAGTTTGGAGAGGAAGCTCGAAAGTCTGTCACGACAATACAAGAGTTGTTGTTAACTCAGGTATTGCAGAAAGTTAAGGCTAGATCTCGGAGAGATTCAAAAAAGATGGAAGAAAGTTTGATGCGGAAAGGTGTTTTGAAGGGGGAAGGATGACAGGTTTATGTTGTGTTTCCCTGGGCGGCGAAGGAGGAAATTGTTCGCGGCCGCTAGTCCGGATTCGACGCTAGCGGGGATTCGCATTCCGCAGCTGAGACAATCGAGAACAGCACTTTTGCCAGGAAACGGGCAGGAAAAAGGACTGGGAAAAGGCAACTTACAATCCTGTCATCACTGGTATCCATGCTTATATCAATTCTCATATCCATTTTGGTGGACTATCGGCATTGATGGGCGTCAGTGATCACTGCTGGTCAGTAGTCCCTTTGAGAGGATTCGAGGACGAACGCAAGCAAGGTCGAAGCTGAAAGAGAAAATTGTTTTGCAGCCTAAAGAAAGCTGGAAAGATAGTTTGATTGGTGACTGAAAGCATGTTGATTCTGTTGTAATTCTGTTTGCTCTACAATTCGCCGTCTCTGCCACCGCTCAAAAGGGACTCGAATTCCCTTGCAGGCTCAGCATCCAAGAAGCTGAGCGCTTCGACAGCCTTACCGTCGCAAGCTCTCTCCAGAGCCAGGAAAGCGAAATGGCCTCCAACGACTGGTCGAGCCTTGAAAGAAATCCCAGGGAACCCCCCGTCTCCTTCCGTATCATACAAATCCGTCATGGGTAGGTCTAGGACAAGTGTTAGCGAGGCTAGACCCGGGAACGGGAAATCTACATACCAGTCGATGTCTCATTTACCCAAAGTGCAATCGATTGCACCACTTCTTCCCGAACCTGCTTACTGGCAACCGCAACAGCAAAGAACTCCCAGTCGCTCTTCGTGTAGAGATGCCTGCTGTCGAGTGGCAACCCATAGCGTTGGCGGACATTGTGATACCAGTCGCTCTGGATCCGGTAGATCTTCTCGTCTACGAATGCTGTCTTAGACGATCCCGGTTCCAAGAGAGGTGTCTGGCCGAAAGCATCCTTCGAGTTCGATTTCGAGGATGGCATGTGAAGACAGAGCAGTGAGTCCGCGAGCAGGTTGTAGAGTGTGGTCCAGCTTCCAAACCAAGTATAGGCTAGCTTTGCGTGTGTTCCATCTCTGGAAATCGCGAAGTCTTCCTGCCACTTCTTGATGTATGTCTCGGAGATATTGCGGAAGTACTGTGCATCTGCTTTCTCGCCGACGAGTTCGGAAATCTCAGACATAGCTCGAATACCAATGATGCCTTTTAATGCCAGATTCGTTTGATTTGCCAGCCAGCCAGCGAAATCATCGGTCGACAGTTGGTTAGAGGGAATAAGCGCTTCTCGGACAAGATATCCGGTCCACTGTTTCCATAATCTGTAGGTCTTCTGGACCCACTGGCGTGCTTGCTTCTCACCCTTCGATGAGACTGGGCCTCCAAAGGTATCATCCATGCCATCCGCGTCGATGTACAGAGGGAAGGAGGCGGTCAGGAAGTCTGCCGTTGTATGCTGTCCAACAGCAGACCAGATGCTGGCTGGCTGAGTGTCGTACTTGAGCGAGTTGATGAGAGCAAGACCCATGATGAGCATGTTTCCACACTCTTCGACAGGCATGTACTCGTCTCTGCCATCGGGATGACCTGTGGCATTTGGAAAGCTTGCACCAAGATCATGCATGCTGTAATCATTGCTAGAATTGCTATTAGAATTTGGCGAATCATGTTCAAGGTCGACTTACGGGTATTGGCCACTCAATTGATGCTCAATGAGGGGATCAAGTAAGTAAGCCAACCATTTCGGGTTAGTATACAAGAAGAATGGGAAAGCTGGATATATCACATCGACAGTATTCATGTTGCCATCAGATGAGATTTCTTTGAAGAAAATAAGAGGCGAATCGGGTGTGCCAGCAAAACTTGTAGCTCCAAGAACTTGACGGGCACTCATCGCGAGGATATCTTTGTAGTCCTCAGATCCAGACTTCAAAGCATCTGCTTCAAGTTGCCCGGAATAATTGCCGGCAAGTTGAAACGCCTTTTTAAAGTCATGATAGTGAAATTCGAGTAATTCATCAGCATCAGCATAATACGAAGCCCAAAGTGGTCGCATAAGAGTCATGCCTCGTGCAGAGGCAAACTGGATGACCGGATCCTGGACATGAGCTAAGGTAAATAGAACGCTTTCGGTGGATCTACCACCTGCAAAAGAACTTCCATTCAGATTGAAAGATTTAGAAAAGGCGAAGACTGGCTCCTCATCCATGATTGACCTGAAGTTGCCATCAATGGTATTCTGCAAGGTTCCAGTACGAGAGAAGCGTTGTCGCAGCAAAGCCGAAGTCCCAGCTTCATGTTGAACATTCGCTGGACCTGTGAAGTGTAGTGTACCCCATTCTCCTCTATCAGCATCCTCGGAGAGTAGCTGTTCAAACCGCCTCTTGACTTTCCAGGTCTTGAGGGGTGGGTGCTCAACACTTGAAGGATGGGCATTCTGACTGAGTTCCCACTCAATTTCACTACCTCTATTTGCGCTGACCCATAACCCATTGAGATCAATGTATACATCGACGTTGAAAGACCCACTGACATGTACGGTCAAGTATGATGCGGGAATTGCTTGTCGAAGGGTAGATGTTGGAGTGATTGGGGAGAGGAAGGATAGTACTATCTCGACTGGCTCTTGTGAATAGATTGGGGCTGGAATCTTGTAGGTAAGATTGGTGGTGGAGGAATCAAAAGTGGAGCCCAGGTAGGTTGGGTAGGAGACGTTGAAACTAGTATGGGTTAGGAGTAGAAGTTGTGCCAGTAGAGTCGAGGCTCACCTATCTCCAGTCTTCCGCAGTGAATCATGAGGTCTGCCGAGTAGCGGAAACACCGTGTCAGATGCTGGCACTGCGGCAAGAACAGACAATCCGACCTAGAGCTGCAAGTCAGCTCTGCCAGCCTTACTTGGATCTGCCCTGTTACCTCTTGTCCAGTCCAGAATATCGGCCAGCGGTCCCATGGCTGGCCCCTGGCATTGCCCAGCCAAGTACTTAGATATGGATTGCGGACTATCAAAGGTAGAACTGGCGGCGTCAAGCTTGAGGCCTCAATAACAACGGCTGAAGCCGCAACTACGAGGCAAGTCGTCCAGCGCATCTTGGTTCCTGAGTCGCAGACCTACCAGAACTCTAAGCAGCTTAGGAATCTAGATTTATGAAGAAAAGAAGTCGTACAATTCATGAAAGTAAAAGGGTCGTTACGTTAAGAGTTGCGAAAAGTTCACCTGTGAAGTTAAGTGAGGTTAGGAAAGAAGACAGAGGAGCGCGACTGTCAAAGCACGCCGTCGTGACCTCGAAGGAACCGGTTCAGAGTATGCGGTCATGCGCCCCTGATCAGAGTGAAACATGGGGTAGCGAATCCACTAATTGTTGTGTAGACAAGGATTTGTGCATATATTTATGCATCAGACGACCTAGCTGGAGGTTCCGGGCACATTGCCACGAGCCAACGCCTGTTGTGGCACAACGCGGGGTCCGAATGGCGGCGGAACCTTTGCAAGCCCCAGACAACAGGCTTGTCAGGTGAAAGTGCTCATTTCTTTGAAAAGAAAGCGAAGTGATATTTTTCCAATTCTAAACGCTCTATCAAGTCCTCAAGATGTCAATGCAAGGCAAAGTCATTGCCCTTACAGGTGGCTGCAGCGGGATTGGACTTGCTACTACAAGGCTGCTGGCGAACCGTGGAGCAATCGTTTGCACGGCCGACATCAACCCAGAAGCCGTGAATGCAGTAACTGAAGAATTTGAGGCTCTTGGACTCCCCGTCTTTGGCACGGAGGTGAATGTCGCTAACCGCTGGGAAGTTGATGAGTGGGTCGACTCTATTATCCAGCGCCACGGTACGCTCGATGGAGCAGCCAACTGTGCTGGCATCGTCGGAAAATTTCATGGCATCACGAAAATTACAGAATTGGAAGATGACGAATGGGACAAGATCATTGGCGTCAATCTTACCGGGCTGATGTACTCCCTGCGAGCAGAGCTCCGGGTCATTGAGGACGGGGGATCCATCGTCAATGTCTCGTCGATTCAAGGTGTAATGGGCATGTGACCCCTCAGTTTTATGAAAACTCACTGCTCACATCTATCAGGCTTTCCAGGCAGTGCTGCTTACTCGGCATCTAAGCACGCCGTCATAGGGCTCACTCGCTGCGCCGCGAAAGAGGTAGGCGACCGTGAGATCCGTGTGAACGCTGTTGCACCAGGAGCTATCATGACTCCTCTCTTGGTAAAAGCCAGAGAAGGGAATCCGGATGAAGGGAAGGACAATGCTACGGCGATCAAGAGAGAGGGAACGGCTGAGGAGATTGCTGGGATCATTGCATTCTTATTGGGGCCGGAGAGTACGTTCGTGACGGGAAGTGTGTATGGAGGTGATGGTGGGTGGAATTGCTGAGGCATGAGGGATTGGGAAGACAAGGTTAACGTCAGAAGAAATGGCAAAGTGAAGACCAATAATGCGATGGAAGTCCTGGCCCACAACAGGTTGAAGTTGAGGACACCAAGGAATCAAGTCTGTGACAGGTACATGATCCTTCGCCCGGAGCAAAATATTATGTCTATCTTAAAAAATGAAACTCCCATACATGTAACACACACCTTTCGAACCTCTATAACAAGCACCTTAAACTCCGAGCGCTCAAGCAGAGCCATAACTCACACCAGTTGCTCATTAGACTCTGTCCTCGGCATATTCGAAGTTGCATAAGCCGCCGGCTTGTTCTTCGCAACCGTCATCTTCGCTTTCCTATACATCTCAAAACAATGCTCAATCACTTGATCTCTACTCATCCCATCCCTCACAATCCCGCTCTCCATCACCTCCTTGATACACATCTCCACATTATCAAACTCATTCCAATCCTTCTTATACCTATCTGGCAGGCCCGAGTTGTGCATAAGTGCTAATATACCTGCAACGATGGTATTGGCGGTAGCGAATCTTGTGAGAGGATAGTTCTTGTGGTCTGCAGTGCTGGAGCTGAGCGCGGTCATCGTAGCGCCGAGGAGGAGCTGTAGGACGAGAGCGAGGTTGAAGATGGCGGTGAGGAAAAAGTATTGGTATTGTGCGAAGACACGAGAGCGGATCACGTCTTTGTAGAGCCCGTCGGGAAGGCCTTTTGGTGGATAGAATACAGATTTAGGGTGGAGAAGAGTTTGTGTTTCGTCGTCTGAGGCGGCGCCGATGGCTTGGCATATTGTAGCAAGGTCCGCCGGAGAGAGTCGAGTGATAACTTCATGTTGGGCGGGTGTTAATGGGACTTCTTTCCGCGGCATACTTGTTGTTGATGCACTTGACGCAGGGGGAGCAGGTGTAGGTACAGGTGGTGCCATATTTTCCATCCTGAATGACAGCGGGCCTGGCCGATTTGAAGCTGTACGGGAAGAGGGTGCCAGAGCTCTCAAGAGCGTCAATGGAAACTTTGGGGGTATAATATTCTCGTAACCGCGCAGGATATTTGGGTAGAAGCAGACTTTAGGTGCAACCGAAAGCTGGAATTTTTTGCAGACGAGTCATACCACAAAGTGACTAAGGGGAAAATAGAAAGGCTATTAACAGAGCACAACCATTTATATACTCCAGTCAGCAGCATCCATCCCATGAGTGGAGTGAGAAGAGGCATCCAGCATCCTCATAGCGTCGGACGAGCATTGAGGGGGTTTGTGTAACAGTAACACAAGGAGGAGGACGTTAAAAGATCCTGGATACTAATAACGGGCTAGGACGTAAGATTGTTTACGAGTGCTACACCATTGCGAGCATCTTGAGCTTCGGTCCGATGATCAAGAGCACTGATAAAGTGTATACTAAAATATCAATGGTACGAAACGGAGTTTTGGGGCTCTGCGCCTGGGCAATTATGAGTGGTAGAGCGGCCAGCTTATACTTATTTTCCTGACCGCCACGCTCGCACGTTAGAAATCTCCATAAAACTCGCCCAGTAAGCTTCTAGGACCATCCATTACCCGGGAACTTATTCCCCGATGTTTGAGGCTGAACTCCTATTTGGGCAACAACGCGTATGACTGCTTTTCAAACTTTGCTAGAGGTGTCCCTGGTACTCTGCCATTGGTTTGAGGATTCGAGCAAAGACGTTCCGCAGTGAAGATAAGCAATCTCACAGCAGATCATTTTATTACATCCAGACACATTTGAATGCGAGACCAGTTTAATATTGCAATTGCATCGGTTGGACCGAAGACTACGAGCTCAAGTATCTGTGAGAGATGTCGCAAGAATGGAATTGCAATGATATTGGGCCAAGGGATTTATTGAGACTTAAAAACAGTCGATCATATGCTCAAACAAAAGGCATTTCAATGGACATGAGAAGAGGGGTTGAGAGAACCCAAGCACAGAGATTGTAATAGTCAGCAGAGTAACGGAGTCTGCCAAGGCCATGCCATGCCGTCCTATAGTCGCTAGCGAAATCGGCTTCCGCCTTGGACACTTTCTCAAAATTTCCGGTCAGCCACATTCCCCAGCCACTTGTGACCGCGCTAGAATGATTCTGGCTAGCAGCTTTTATCCCTGAACGACCTGGCTTCTATCGAGCAGATAGCCACGTGATTGTTGAATGTTGCGAAACTGTGTAGGGAAAGATGTCTGCATTTCTATGGAAAAATGGACTGAGTATATATAGTGATAACCCCAGTTTATGAGACCTAAGAAATGAAATCCTAGCTAACCGAAAGGGGTAGTGCTTGCGTGGCACTAAAATAAGGGGTAAAAATACCGTTTTGGTAACGAAATATCCGACAGCTTCATCACTACAACAGTGAATGACCTTTGAGCAAGCTCCAAATGGCCTCGCCATACTTACAGTATATTAATGTGGCCATACCTCGTGTCCTCCCTCCACCACCGGCGATAGCGGCGTCCGTCCCCTCCTATCCTTTATATCCGCATCTACTTTGTCCGTCACTAATAACGTCTCTACCACCTCCTTATGTCCCCCCTCTATCGCCCATAATAGCGGCGTCCATCCCCTCCTATCCTTTGTATCCGCATATACTTTGCTTGTCGCTAAAGTGTTTTTACTACCGCTTCGTACCCTCCTCTCGCCGCCTGCAATAATGGTGTCCGTCCCCTCCCATCCTTTGCGTCTGCCTCTACCTTACCCGTCGCTAGCAGCGCCTTTACTACCGCTTCGTATCCTCCTTTCGCCGCCCGCCATAGCGGCGTCTGTCCGTCCCAATCTTTCGCGTCTACCTCTACCTTGCCCGTTGCTAATAGCGCCTCTACCACTGCCTCGTATCCTCCTTTTGCCGCCCACGAGAGCAGCGTCCGTCCCAACTCGTCCTTCGAGCCTACATCGGCTCCAGCTATCAATAACACCTTGGTTGCTTGAGAAAACCCCTTTCTGACTGCAGCATATAGAACTTTGTTTCTGAAGTCCTCTGCGGCACCACTCTCTTCGCGACTTAGTCGAATTTTGTTCAAGTGCGACCTAACCCATCTCTCTAGCAAGTAAATGGCACGATCACAAGACAATCCATCAATTAACTGGGAAGCAAGACGCAAGACATTCGCATCTCCATAGCAACTATCCATATGGCGTTTGAGATAGCACAGAGCATAGTTTGCCAATGGCCTTTCATTAAGGTACTGGGCACAACTTTCGAAGTGCTCCGAGGTCCAAGATTTGATATCCGCGGGTCTCTTCGCCATGTTTGCGGCACACACCATGAGATACCGGATGCAAGTTATTGATATAGAGATGTGGGCATCTTTCTCGCTCATCCGGAACTTGGAGTTCGCTACACATCCATTGGGGCAAAGGAAAAACTCGCGAACCGTTTGGTGCATTACTTGAACACTACGGTTTCCTTTAGATTCATTAGCCTAAGAGATTAAAGAGTCCTCGTAAGAAGCGGTAGTACCATGACGTTGCTTAATCTCTAAGAAGTTGCCACTGCAATGAGTGATACATCGCTCGCGTGGAATTCTTGTTTGAAACGATTCATCTGAGGCTAAAAATCCGATGTCAGGGTTATCTGGAATGCCAAGAGCATGGAGCAGCTCGCTAGCTGCAAGAGGACGGTATGCGAAGAGAACGAATTGAAACATCTTAACCCCATCACGAAGGTCGGCCCTATTCATCCCTAATTTCTCAAGCATACGTCGGTAAAATTCTTCCAGCTCTATCGGGAGGCTTTTTAGGAATCCAAAAAAATCTTCCTCAGCACGCCCCTGTTCGTCATAGGCTAGTAATTCGTCTCTAACTAGTTTTACCCATAGAAATACTTCCTGAGCGTGTTCAACTATATATTCCGTTGCTTGTTCGAGGAAGCCAGTAAATTCAAGATCTTTAAGGAAGGAACCTGCGAATCTAGCAATATCGGATTTTGTCTCATCTTGCAACCTTATAACGTTGTGGAACTCACTAATGCGGCGTTCGAGTACTGCGACCGGCCGGCTTGCAACAAACACCTTCACGACGCAATATTTCGTCTCCGAACAAAGCCTGAACAATAGCTCGAGAATCTCGCGCCTATCACTATCCTCGGACTCATCTACTGCATCGATAATTAGATAAAGTCGTTCCGCCAGCAAGTGATCCCGTAATGATAATAGAATCCTCTTGAGCGATTCATAGTGCCATTCCACGAGATTGCCACGGCCACACTCTTGCAATGCCGCCTCACACCGGTACTCAGATTGAAATCCATGGTAAAAGAAAGTCTCGTGTTGGTCTAGAATGTCGTAGAGAATCGACCGAAGCATGTTGTAATGACTTTTTTGAACCTCTCCCTCTCTATAGCTATAAAAGAACTTGGCCAGAATCGCCGACTTTGCATGTGGTTCCCGTTTCAGAAGATTCTCTTTGAGATATTTAGTACAAGTACTTTTTCCGCTACCAGGTTTTCCTTGGAGATATAGGAGTCGGGAGGCGCTTGATTCTGACCAGTCTTTATACTGACTATGCGTCCAAATCCACTCCAAGGAACCAGCGTGTTCTTCCGAGATCTTGATATAGCGTGAGTTATCGAAGCGAAGACTAGCAAGACACTCTTTATTTATACAGTGAGTTTCGAGCTTTGGCTTAGTAGGGTATAGGATGCAGATTACCTTTTCTCTCCATATCATATTCAATATACGGTAGCCCATCGAATACTCCTTTGATCTCATCCTGGGATCGGCTTGTAATTAAAATCTTAACCTTCGATGCTTTCTGGAGTAGGTGTGTGACAAATCCATGAACGCCCTGGAGGAATTCGACTTCCTGATCCGCGATTTTGTCTAATCCATCAAAGACAATCCATAACTCTCGCTGCTCTTCATCAGTCAGAACTGCCTTTAAAGCGTCCCAAAGTTCTCTGGCTGGGGCTTGGAGGATTTTGCTTATGTCTTCATCCGAAGAGTCCTCCTTTTTAAAGTCCAGCTGTTTCCAGTCAGAAATTCCTTCCTTTTTGAAAATCCCTCCATGAAGAATACGGAGGAAACGTGTGGCGACTGATATCCTTTTGTCTATTGGCGAACGATAGACAGTTTGGTAAAGGAGTGTGCGAACAAAAAAGGAGACAATTGATTTCCCCCAAATTGCAGCTGAACAGAAGAAGTACAGAACACAATGCTCTGTTTTAAGGGCTTTTTCCTCCACGATGTGCGATGAGACCTGATGGATCCTGCATTCAGGCGGTCCAGATAATCAAAGCACTTGGGAACTATTGGCAGGGTCCATCCATTGCAGAAAATCCACATTTCTAAAGATCCAGTAGAACTCCTGCTGGTCGCAATCCAGAGGCGGTATTGTAGCTTTATGCTTCTCTTGATCAGTTATCAAGTGCATTGGAAAGAACTGATCCAGATTCACATTATCTATAACAGATTGAAGCTTTTCCTGTAGCAAATGACGTATGAGATATTAGCCTCAAATTTCTATCCGATTTCGATAAGGAAATGGAAATGGTTATCGTACAGATATAATAGCTTCATCAACGGTACGTGTCGTGGCTGCTTCAGCCGCAGGTATGAGCGATAAGACCTCTTTGGCACATGCAGCAGCAGTCGCGGCTGCATAAGCCTGCCACCTATCGTTCTTATGCGAGTCGGCATAATCGCAGATACCTCGAATGACAAGACATGGAAAGCTATTCATCAGCCCTGCCGCTTCCATCTCGAAGCAACGGACACCACCAAGCTCCGAGCTCAGCCTATCTCTAGTGACACCGTCTCTTATAACTTGATTACCAGAGGCGATTGTGCCATAGTGAATCGCAATCTCGTGACTCCTACGTGAACTCCGCTCAACCTGTTTGTCTTCACTACAAATTTCACATGTAGCTCCTCCGACGTGATTGTATGTTGGCTCAAACAGGATGTCGGGTCCTACATTTTCGAGTGCGAACACCGTCAGACCGCTGAGCGGGGATAAGTATTTTGCGAGACTGCTTCTACCTCGAATGTGATTGGCTCGTAAATTTGAAAGCGCGTTTAGTAAGACAGTTGGTGGTGTGTTAAGGAAGCCCGTTCGTTCGAAACCGCTCGGCGTAGTCTTCCCAAAGTCGTATTGAACTACTCCACTATGCTGCTTGTCTGGTTGACTGATGACTACATCCCCGAGCCGAATGTCTGCTTTGTCACTTGGGACGCCGCCTCCTATTCCTACCATCAGGGCAAACTGGACCGATGTGAAATTCGACTTCATTTGGACGGCTACCGCTGCGGCAGGGTTAGTTCCCGTCTGGCCTGCCGGGAGGCATGCGATGACGACGTTATGTTTGCCGATACGGCCGAGCGAATATAAGTTGGTGTCATTAGAGTCATCGTGAGGTAGGTCTTGATGCTCTTCGTCCAGCATCTCCTGCGCGGCAGCGAGCTCGATTGGGAGGGCACAGATCCATCCCACCGTGTAGTCTTCGCAGCGACGCGGCATCGCATTAAGCGGAATCTACAGGCGATATGAGAGGCTCGGATGGTAGGACCTTGGATTCGTGGTCGTCGTCGTTGTAGTTTCCGAGAGAGATATCGATGACTCTGCTTTGTTCTGGGGTGCGCAATATCTTTTCATTGTTTGGCTCAGCCTCCCTGAACGGTTGGAGCAGTCGTTCATGAGCAAATTTTGGTTGGTTGTGACAGGCGAGAATGTCCCAGCGACGTAAAGCCTGCAACTTGATGCAATACAATTCGAAGCACAGTATCCCCTCGCCTGGCAGCCATTGCCTCAGCGCTAATAGGGGTGTCTTGGACATTACTAGATGCATGCTATCTGCATATAAATTTATTAGTAATCATTACTTAAATGCGAACGCGACCAACGCGTACCCATAGTCTAGCATGGCGAATTCCAAACCAATAGAGCCATCTGCAGAGTCTGCACAATCTAATAAGCGGAAGACTCGATCTCTTAAGGATATTCTCCTTAAATTTGGACCAATTAGTAACGTCTCTTACGAACCCTTTAAGATTGAACCGAAACAGTCTGCAAAAGCAGTCTTACTTCCTATATTTAATTCACAATCCCACCCATACGACTATTTTAGCTTGTTTTTCACTCCTACTCTCTTCCGCACTATTACTACGAACACGAATCGATATGCGAGTATAAAAGGCTATCTGCAGTAGAAGAAGGATAGCGGGAATGGACGGATTTACTTATAGAGGAGCTATATGTGTTTATTGGCGTCATTATATATATGGGTGTTCATAAGGAGCCGCAAATCCCTATGTATTAAAATACAGACTTTAATAAAGGCCCTATACACTCGATTCTAACCCATATATCCCTCCGCAGATTCTAGTAGATTAAGCGCTATTGCCATATCTCTTGCCCTGAGAGTGATCGAAATAACGGATATAACAACCCTTAAATAAGATATGGTGAAACCCTTAGCTTCTGCATTCCAGGCCTCTTTCCAGCGATATTACTCTCCTTCTGCAGTGAGTATTGACGAGCTTATGGTATGGTGTTTTGGCAGGTAAGACCACTATTTCATTATAGTACTACCCCGCTAATTCTCTTTCTTAGATCTTTACACACCTATAAAATGCCGAATAAGCCTATTACGCAAGGATATTGTCACGGCTCTAGAATCAGGGCTCTGTGGAGAGTATGGTAGAATCAGGC
>AYLM01000256.1:0-12182 GCA_001625345.1 Cairneyella variabilis | reverse complement strand
GGCTGTGGGGATGGATTCTGCGGTGGTGGCGATGGAGAAGTATGAGGGTGGGTTGAAGGGACGGGAGGAGTGGGAGGGTTGAGTGCGCGTATGTTGCTTGAGGGATGAGGTTGCAGAGAAGGGGGAAGGGGTTAGGGAGGTTATAGAAGATATTGGAGGGATGAGAAAGGGGAGTAAATGGGAATAGGTCAGTCATCTTTCTTTGCTCTGAGGTGGTATGGAGTTCACTTTCCGATGTATAATTTATAGACTTGAGCTTCTCATGCCCGTTCTCTCACTCGCGTTCACTGCTTCAAAGTTCAATATGCTGGATAAAAGGTAAGTCATTTCAAAACTACTAAGTAGGTATTCAAATAACCCTGCGCCCCCTCTTCCAAGTGTAACTCACCAAGGACTAACCCCATACTCACCACACACCCTCCCAATATCCTTATCCCTATCACCCCTCACCACACACGCTACCCTCTCCCCTCCCACCTCCGGCTCCACCGCTCCTCTCGCCCTAACCCTCTTCTCATCTAGGAAGTTCGTCGCTACGAGTCCTGGATCAGCACCGAAGACGAGGATCCCGCCTTCTTGACCTGGTCTTGGTTGAAGTTTGCCGTGGTATTGGACACTAAGAACGTTTGGAGGTCAGTATTGTTGTTGCACAGTATGTGAGAACGTCAAGTAATAAGGAGTGCAATGAGTAGAAACGAGGAAGGCCGGTAAAGGAAGGAAAACGCTTTAAGCCACCTGCGCTTAAGAAAAGATATATGAAAGAGAGCGCAGGAACGACAAGGGGACATACATCAACATATTCACGGCCGCCTTACTCGCCCTATACTCATTCGCCGTCGGATGGTAATACTTGCTAGTCGGGTCAGCGGCCTGCGAGATACTTCCCACAGACGAGGAAACGAAGATCAAGCGTGGCTTAGGGGACTTCGAGGCTTTAAGCAGAGGTAAGAAGGCTTCGGTGACGGAGACCTGGCCGACGCAGTTTACGGCTAGGACCTCGCGGAAGGCGTCACGGGGAATAGGATTCTGGGAGAAGATGCCGGCGTTGTTGAGGAGGATGTCGCTGTGTGGGAGGGGAGCGAGGATCAGTGCCGAGTATGGTACAAAGAGAGAAGGGAGAAGGGGAGGCTGGGAACGTTGCGCTTACATCCGTCCATACTTCTCCTTCACCCACTCAGCGGCTGCATCGACAGACTCATCGACTGTTACGTCGAGTTGGAGTGGCTCGACTGTGCCTTTGACTCCTGGTAAGGCACGGAGAGTGGCGGCTGCAGCGACACATTTGCTGAGCATGCGGCTGGAGAGGAGGATATGGTATTTGGCGGAGTGCTGGAGGAGGTTGGCGGCTGTGTAGTAGCCGATGCCCTGGTTTGCTCCTGCAAGAGTATGTTAATGTGCTCTCGGAGGCTCTTTTAAAACTTGCGATACTGGGACGGGGCACGGGTTAACGAGACCGGAAACGGTACCAGTGATGAGGACGATGATTTGTTCGGACGTCATGGTTGGGAAAGCCCCAGGCACGGGTGCCTTGCAGCCGTTGAATAGGATATGTAGTTAGCTCTAGTAATGCAAGTTCGAAGTGAGGTATGAGAATGAGTCAAAAACATGGAAGCGCCCAGGGGGCAACGCTAGACACTATATATGCCAGCCACGCCTCCCAATTCTTGCGCTCAAATTACCTTTCTAATTTGCTGTCGTTTCCTAACGACCATTCGAGACGTGTAAAAGATCACTTGATCGGGACAAGCGCCAACGCCCCGATACTTTCGATGCGGCTTTCCGGAGATAATGGAGATAGAGCGACAGCAAGCAGATGTAAAGAATTGTGCAAGTGAGATTTCTGGAGATAGGAAAGTTTCTTATTCACCATTTTATGTAAACCGCAGGGATAAGTGAAAAGTTGGTATGCTGAACTACAGCTATGATGGTTCTAACATTTAATGTACTCATGAAAAAGTCACGTGTACATATATGTAGGTACCTACTTAAGTATCTAGGTATCTATCATTCAACACAATGGCAGTAAAGCATCGGTCACTTCAGTATCTTGTATAAAGAAGGTTCTGCTCGAGTTTTACTTATGCAGGGCCGTCAAAACCGCCCACTTCCTTGCCATCACCAGGCTTGTCCTTCTTCCCATCGTCCACCACTCTCGGCGCATCTGGGATCTCAACTCCTTTCACCTTGTACACCATCCCCAAATACCCGTCACTCACAACCCAAACGTCCAGCTTTCGTCCATCCTTTAAGGTACCATCTTCCTCGGTAGGTAACTTGATCACAGACCTAGCACTCAATCTACCACCTTGAGACCCACTACTATTTGCCTTGCCAGTGCCAGAATTGCCAGTACTCCACCCAACTCTCTTGATTGCCACAATCTCGTCCTTATCTTCCTGGCAGAGAATTACGAACCAACCCTCCGTTTGCGACTTAGGGAATCGAGGCGCATACATTTTGCCATCTCGGTCAGTCATAGGGTTCTGCCGACCAAGAACGATGGTCAAGGATAGAGCTGTGATGTCTTGGACATCGACTTTCAGACCTGGAATCATGTTCGCCGCTTTCTGGAAACGTTGCAGCGTCGAAGGCGCAAGATTCAATGCCTTTATGGTGCGCTGGTAATCAACTTCTGACTGTGCAGAGAGGTCCTGGAGGGTTTTGGGCAGATTCTTGTTTGAAGACGCAGAAGCGGGCACACCTGGCAAGATCGACAGCGGATAGTCATCAGGCCAACAGGCGCATTTGATGCACTGCAGGAGCGTGATCATCTGCATGCAAGATGAAAGGTACCCGAGTTCGGTCAAGACATCGATGCTGGCTTGGATGATACGGATCGCCTGGTCGAGAACACTGGTTTGATCACCGACGTAATCAGTGATTGGAAGATCGATGCGAGACATGTGAGCTTGAAGCAAGAGGTATGCCTTGACATGAGGATCCCACATGGGCAAATTGTTGAACGAAGATGCGGAGAGTGGTAAGTTCTTGGACAATTCGGCGTTAATCAGGTCCTCGTTGTGGCGAACGGGAAGCTCGTCGTATTCGGTTGCGCTGGACATCCATGAAAGGACGTCCTTGAAAGATGCATCCCGCTTCGCGTTCTTGACAAGGTGGCGAATTGTGCGATGGGATAGATAGTAGTAACTCATGATCTTCCCAAGAGGCGTTGAGAAGACGTCACCGTTTGGATGTATTTCAAGACAACTGGATTCGGCTAATTCTCCGAGTGACTTGTCCACCATAGATATCATGTAGTCATTGGCCATCTGTTGTGCAGCAATCGTGTTGTGCTCTTCCGCTGAGATCTCGAGTCCGTAATAAGATGGATTCTTGTGCAAGCGACGGAAGAAGAATGTCCAGGTGAGGTAATCAAGAGCATCTTGCTTGGTAGTGATGGTCTCAGCAGAGACTTCAGCACCAAGATGGTTGTCGAGAACGTTGTGCAGAGAAGACTCGACAGGGAATCCAGTGTGCAGGAAATGCTTGTAGAAGGCCTTCTTCGAGTCTTGAGTAAAGATACGAGCAATTCCAGAGTCGTCGAACTGAGGGCGACCTGCTCGACCCAGCATCTGCAACACGTCCGTCAAATCCATGTCCTTATACCCCTCAATCTTGGCGTCAAAGAACTGAGTTCCTTTAACGACCACCAAATGAGCTGGAAGGTTGACACCCCATGCTAAAGTACTGGTTGCAACCAAAATTTGGATTTTGTTGTTTGCGAACAGTTCTTCGGATAGAGAACGGTCGGACTCGATAAGACCGGCGTGATGCAAACCAATGCCAAAGCTCAGAGCCTCCTTCAACGCATCATCCTTGACTCGAGCAAGATTCAGCTGAAGGTCTTCCTCCGACATCTTCGCGAATCTTCGAGGATTGTCTTCCATTCCACAAAAGTTGATCAAGTCCTTGGCCGTCAATCGTGTTTGTCTACGAGAAGCGACAAAGACAATGACTGGCTTCTCCGGACTGTGAGTCTTGATCGCAAGGAATGTAGGCCGATTCATTGACTGCATCAATGGACAGAAGCCACGGACTTCAGGAAAGCCGTCAATGAAGATCTCCAGAGGGACTGGACGAACACTGTGACGGAAGTTGAACAATCCTTCCTTGACTCCAAGCCAGTTACCAAGATCCATCGCGTTTGCACAAGCAGTTGACATGCCCATGAGTCTCACCGAGTTATTTGACTGCGAGGCAATATAGTTCATACGGGAGACAATAATTTCTAAAATCGGTCCTCGATCACCTCCGAGCAAGTGGATCTCATCAATGATCACCAAGCTAACTTGTCTCACGTATCCTCTTGTCTGCCACGAACGAGAGATACCATCCCACTTCTCAGGAGTAGTGATGATGATATCGGCATCTCTGATGGTGCGAGTATCAGGCGTATTGTCTCCGGTCAACTCCACCAATTTGAGACCCATTTGACGGGTGAGCCTAGCACCCCAGTCTTTCACACGCTCACGCACGAGAGCCTTCATAGGTGCAATGTAGACAACCTTTGATCCTGGCTTCTCTCGGAAAGCCCACCACATGGCCAACTCGCAAGCTATGGTCTTTCCAGAACCCGTGGGCGAGCCAAGCAGGACGTTTGCAGAAGTGTGGTAAAGACAATGGAAGATCTGTGTCTGCATAGGATTGAAATATTGAAATCGCTGACCATAGATCTGCTCAAGTGCGGGATTCTTGAGCGCAGTGATGGGAAGTGGTTGGAGGTTCAGAAGATCCGTATACACACTCTCAGTGTCCGGCCTAATTAAATGCTGGAACGAGATGGCATGGACGGTCTCAGCTCCAAGCCATCTGTCGGACACTGCTCGAACATAAATTTGTGTGGGCAGAGGATCTGACAAAGGAATGGTAAAGTTGAGCTCGTGATCATCGTACAGCTTCTTTCGATTGAGGATGAAGAACTCGTAATGATAGATCTCTGAGGTCTCAGAATTCTCAACCCAAATCCAGTAGCTCTCGGAGGTTCCATGGTGCTTGTCATTCCACCGGAAGTCAGGTGTCAGGTAGAGATGGATTCTCAGAACATCCCGATTCAGAGGGGCAATTTCAGACTCGATACTGAGCGTGGGAAAATTGTCGAGGATCTTTGAGATTGTCTTTCCGGCTCCATTATTGTGAACTAAGGATCCAATTTCGGCGGCATCCATGTCCCTCAGACTCTCAATCGAGACGGCTTCTTTCGAGTCTAATTGATTCATTATCGGCTTCGCTAAATCGAATTGATGCAGAGGATGCTGGAATGGCCAGATTCTTTTCTCAATGGATTTGCAGAGCGAAAGTAATACCAGGCACTGATGTCCCCACCGTCGGTTCAGAGCAATCATGAAGAGAGCTCTGCAAATACGAGCCGACTGTTGAGCAACGTAATTTGAGTCGTTGGCCAAAGCAAAATCTTCGAGATTTGCTCGCGAGATGTAAGATTGTAGGAGAATGTTCGTCTTCGCCTGTGGTGTGAGAACATTCGCCTTCTGCTGAGCGTCGGTCTTCTCCTCAACGTCACACGGCGAGGACTCATCTCGCAATTTAATCAGCTCCTTATGCTCGGTATCTCTCGATTGGATATTGTCGAACTCGCCACTCATGGCAATCATTTTCAATACATCTGCTTCTGTAGCTTGAGGCGCCATCATAGTGTTGAAGATCTGGATACTGGTGTGGAGGATATAGTATTGACTTGCAATTCGACCAATATCCTTGCTTCGGAGCTCTTCTGTGGTCTCGTTAAAAATGACCATCTGGCACTTTTGAAGAGTCCGAGCCGCTTGTATGATAAGTTGCCGTCGACGTTGTACCAGAGTTGGATCATCTCGAATCTCTGCCCAGTCGATGCCATAAGTCATAGGATTTCGCTGCATTCTCACAAAGAGGTAGGAGTACCCAAGCCACTGGACACCCTCTGGAACAGACGTAACAGTACCCAGTGCAATCTCGGCGTTCAGATTGTCGACCAAATGCTTGGAGAATCTGGACTCGATTGGGACCTGTGAGGTGACGGCCGTCAGGTAATGTGCAAGCTTGTCTTGCGTTGTGCAAATCATGCCAATGCCGGTATCCTCGAATTGGGGTCTACCAGCACGTCCGAATATCTGAAGGACATCTAGGATTCCGAGATCAATGAATTTACCGTCCTGAGCGCTGTACACTTGTGTCCCTTTGATTATGACAGCTGCAGCAGGTAAATTAACACCCCAGGCAAGGGTGGCTGTACAGCAAAGGATTTTCAAGACTCCATTACCAAAAAGCTTCTCCATAAGATTTCGATCAGCTCGGGCCATTCCTGCGTGATGGATGCCGATACCCTTGGGAAGCAACTCCCTCAGCTCTCGACCTCGGGAGCTTTTCATCTCCTTTACGGCTGCTTCGTATAATGGATGCTCGTGGTTCTCAAACAAGTCCACGCAGAACTCATCAACAGCCTTCTCATACAGAATCTTCGCAGTGTTGAATGTGTCCTTCCGGGAATGGACGAAGACCATGACTTGATGATCTTGTTGTAGCATATCTCGGACTTTCTCGAAAGCTGTCTGGTCAATATTGTCTCGGGAGGCTTTGGAATTGGGCTTCCCTTTCACACCAATGAAATGCTGCTCAAGAGGAACAGGTCTGAAACTGGAGTCGAAGTAGAACAAACCAGCGTAGCGATTGACCTTGAGAAAATCTGCGACATCGATATAGTTCGGCAGTGTGGCCGAAAGACCAACTATGCGAATAAGTGACTGAGTGCTCTCAACCTGTCTTTCAGTTCTGGCAACCAAAGACTCCAAAACAGAGCCTCGGTCGTCATGAAGCATGTGGACTTCATCAATAATCAGCAACCGAACCTTCTGTACTAGCTCAGTGTCACCGGTGCCTTTCCGAGTAACGACGTCCCACTTCTCAGGGGTCGTGACGATAATTTGTGTCTGAAAGATTTCTTTCTTCGTTAAGTGCATATCACCTGTGAATTCGCGAGCTTGAATCCCAAGCCAACCCAGCCGACTACCTAGCTTCTGGGTGATCTCAGCCGCAAGAGCCTTCATTGGAGCAACGTAGACAATCTTGAAGTCTTCGAGATTTACTACGAAATCAGATGCTTCGGGACGCTCAGCTGGGTCCGGGGAAATGTTTTGACTGATGGCATGGAGGATCGTGAGCATTGCAGCGTCGGTTTTACCAGCACCCGTTGGTGCACAAATCAGCATGTTCTCGCTGGACTGATAGGCAACAGGATATACAAGACTCTGCATTCGATTCAAAGTCTTGTAACCCTTGAAAGTTCGCCTGCAAAGCCCATCCATTCCAGAAATTTGGACGAGCTTGCGACCTTTCCCGAGAGTTCCAACTGGTCCGGCTGGGATCGAGTATTCTTCATATTTCTGTATCAAGTCAGCAAAGGTCTCTTTCCATTTGGCAGCATTCGAACAGTGTGTAAAACAGGATCTCAAACTCGGATGAACTTACCTCCTTTTCTACCCTCTCGCTGCCCATCGGCAATGCATATTTCCTTCCTCTCGAGTCAAGGATATTACCTGCGGAATGGGCTTTATAAACATGAGGATATTGATTTTCACCACGATTCAAGGCCGGGCCAAGTTCAGCATGCTTATGCTCGTAATCCCGCCTTCTCAAAGCCTCTTCTCGCTGACGTTTCGTCTGTAGCTTGCCGGCAAAAATGCCATCCTCTTCATCAGTGGAGGTTGATGGAGTGGCAATGATCTCTTTTCGATGAGAAATGAGTTCAATAATAAAATCCAGATCATTAAATCCAATGACGTCCGTAAGAGTTGACTGGAGCTCCTCATCCCCGCTATCTGAGACCAAGAGGGCGGTGATCTGCCCCTGAAGGTCGGCCGCTGATAGACCGGGGATCCTCGGACTCAGCGCATCGCATTTAGTCTTTAGCCATCGCGGACCGAAGGGTGGCGGCGTCTCATCTGAGGTAAACTCGTTCGAGTCGGTGCTGTAGAGTTCAGCATCATCGCTATATGCGATGAAGTCCCAGACATTGTCCCCACTGTAATCAGATGAGAACTCGTCATCATCTTCGTCAAATACAATATCAGATTCGTAAGATGTTGCCTCATGATCATCTTTGGGAGGTAATTTGAGCTCAGCCAAAGCGGCTCTCATTGCAGCGAGCTGCGTTTGCCACTGTGCCTCGGCGGAATCTAGCGCCGCTAGAGACATAATTGCTGTAGTCGCGATTGCAATAGCTTAAATAGCCTAATTACTGCTGGATATCAAGGTTGTGATACCTTGTGGGCGAAAGTTGTTGGCTTCTAGATTAAGAACAATCATGAGTCAAGACGTTGATACTTTTCGCTGAGCTCGATTAGGTTTAGCGTGCCTCGAAGCGGATCTTCAACGCCGAGCTGTGGGCCTCACTTGAACTTCACCATTTCATTTACATTTTCATGATTTTGTAGTCTTGACCATTACGATGGATCTGCCTGCAAAAATATCACCGCCCTCTGAATATTTTTTGACATAAGCGCATTGTTTAAAGTCTACCTTATCCTGCTACAAGTGAAGCGTATGCTCCAAAATGGCAAAAATCCATCTGAAATGCAACCTTAATATCCTCTGCCTGCTTCTCCTTGATCTCAAAAGTACATCGGCCGTGGCACATACTTTTACCTAGTCGGTGGCGAAATGCACACTTCCCGACCACTCGCGTAGCCTCTTTCCCCAAAACTGCAGCACCACAATGAACCCAAAAGCTGCCGCTACAATACTAGCCTGAATTCCCAAGGCGTTTCTCGTTCCCATTGATGTTGTCCATGGAATTTCATAATAAGTAATTATGAAACCTCCCACTGTCCTCCCAAAGTTGATCCAAGCTGCCACCTCACCACTGGCCTCAGGATATGCATCAAGGAGATACGAGTTGATAGCAGTGGTGCAGATGATAATTCCATAGACAAAGAGGCCCCAAGTCACAGCCGTGACCATGAAATGCCATTTATTTTCAAGTGAGAATCCGAGAAGCACGATACCGAGGACCATTAGAGGCGTTGCAAACCACATAGGGATGAGACGAGCTTCGGGAGGCAGTGTGCCTTTGTGTCGGGCGCGGTAGATCCTGGCTGTGATGTCGAAGGCGAAGTGGCCTGTGATTTCACCGAGAATGGTTGCTACCATGGGAGCAAAAAAGTAGAGGGCTGTATCACTGATTGTCAGAACCTTTCCCAGGAGAGAATCTCTGGAGTGAGCCCTTACCTGACTGCTCAGAATCGAAATGATATAAACTATGCAAGAACACTCCGGTGGTTGCATTCAACCCAATTACCCACCCAAATGTGAAAACATAATATAATGTGACAAGTATCACCGGGATTTTGGTGATTGCAATAGCTGGTCTACTCATGGCCTGCATGAACGTGTTTCTCTGGTCTCGAGAGTCCCACTGCTCAACGCCAACGAGTCGAAGCAGGCGAGACTTGCGTTTGGGCTGCTCTTCGACGGGGATCTTGCGGTTGTAATACGTCTCGTCCATGAATGAGATGATGAGAATTATGGCAATGCCCCAAAGAATTGTCAGAATCCAATAGGTCCATTGCCAGACGGATTTCCAGGTGATCCATGAAGCGACGAAAGGGCCCAGATACGGTGAGACGACGATGAAGCAGGACCAGATATTTATCTTACGTCTGCAGTATGTCAGTATGTCAGTATGCTTCCAAATACCAACGTCTACCTCGTATGGATGCTTACGGATGTTCATAAGTAAAGAAAATATCTTTGATGAACATCAAGCCGCCCTGCCCATTGATTAGCTACCGCGACGAGCCAGTGGGAGATCTCGACATACAGCTTGAGCAACAGTCGAGAAGAAGCCATGAAGAATTCGGGCAGCAATGAATGATGGAAGAGTTGTTGCTGCAGCAGACCAAATTGCCGTCAGGAAGGCGATGATGGAAAACCAAAATAACACGGGCAGTCTCCCGAAGTAAGCTGAAAGTGCAACGACGAATAGTCCGCCAGCACCCAACATGAACAGATTCCCAACCAAAGCCTCATTGACAACTGATTCAGTTGCACGGAAATATCTGTAATACGTAAGATGTCTTTCTCTCGGGGAGTATGAGAATAAGGCGACTTACTCGGGTTGCACAAGGTTCGTGATAGCTCCAGTAGATGAGCCATAGTCGGGCAAGAATGCAGTGACAGCCACTATGAACAAAAATAGGTGTTTCTTGAACACACTCCAGTTGAGTGGGTCATTTGGATCGTTACTTGGTTGAGGTTCTAGGAGTGTACTTCCGTCATGGTGCATCTTCAAGTCTGGGCTGGCAGGAGGCACTGCCTCGACGTCGATGGCCTGGGCATCTTTCTCTTCCCGATGATAGTCCTCGGAAGCCTGTTCTGTTTCTGACATGTTCGCTGTGATTTTCTCACATCAACCTAATAATTTTCTGGACTCTATCGTTGAGTGACGGATGATTCGAGAGTTTCGTACTTTGAGGTCGTTATTCGTTAAGTGTCGGCAGTGGGTCGTCACTGCGTGGGACATGCGTTACTGGTTTTAACGGGCTTGAAAGTCACACTAGGGTAAATCTTAGTGACAGAGAAATTTTTGAAATGGATTGAGATCTGTAAACGGTCGCACCAGTTGAACGGTTTCAGAAATTGTGATAGTGGCACGGCAGACACCGGGAAGCCTTCGAGTCCTTAAATGATTCCCCAGCCTGGAGATAGGGGAGGGTTTCCCAATGCATATGATTCCGCTAGTCCGTCAAGCTCCATGTCCGGAAGTTCTGCAAGGTTACGAACGGGGGAGTGATGTGCGAAGCGCTAACCTTGTAGCTGCATGATACTTTTGTTGTGTTGCAGCACTGAAGCGTCCGCGGTAGCGAGGTGGCACTCATTCGAGGGATATTTCGAGTTTTCATGTCAGCTTACTGGGCGCTTTCAAAAGCGCTTGGGATGAGAGAGGTGCTATTTGCTCTACTGCGTCCTAGGAAGTCTGATTCTAGTCTACGAAGATATTCTTATACCTTCACTGCTTCAATGACAGCCTCTACACCATCTGTGGTCCATATTTTCACAATATCCAAACCAATCGACCCCAAGAGCGTTCTCCACTGCTTCTCTGTTCTCTCAATTCCTGCGCAGAGACTCATCATCATGATGTCTAATAATGCAGGATGCAAATCTCCTCCCCGATCTGGAAGAACGTATTCATTGATGAGAAGTTTCGAATGCCCTTTCTTCATTGCTTTGACAGCATTTCCGAGAAAATCTCTGCATTTCAGGTCTGACCAATCATGGCAAATGGCACGAAAGAAATAGAATTGTGCACCTAAAACATGAATTGTCAATTGAGAGTAGCCATTTGAAATTCTCAGCGTTGAACTACCTTCGACGGGTTGTGGGGTGAAGAAGTCATATGGAATGACTTCAATACCCTCAATTGTGCCAAGTAGATTTTGCACTACTGTTGGAAGATTCATCAAGATTAATGCCTAGGGATATCTGGAAACCGCTCTTTGAATAACTTTAAATCATGCCCTTGATTACCGCCAACATCTACAAAGGATGCGGCATTAGGTTCTGCGTTCGAGATTTGTGCGAGATTGTTCTCGAATGGATATATGTCCACGCACCTCAAATTTCCCTTTCGACGTCCTGCCATATAGTTCGTTACATCTCTCTGGAGGCTCGGGTGCTGACCAAGGTATGGCCAAAGTCCTGAACCGGATGTATATTCGAAAGGGAACTTTTCCTCCGGGTTCTTAAAACTCGTCTCATGGAAGTATTCCATAAGTTTAGAAGTTGTAGGCATGAAAGTGTGGTACCTATTTGGTCACTTCCAGCTTCTCACGAGGGAGTGGAAAGGATATGAAAAGAGACTGACTGACATATATCTTGTTCCTCCCATCCAGGCCGGAGAAGCCAGTGACTCGGCCACAGCATTGACCTTGTACTCATTTTCGCCTACCTCATCACAGACATTCGTAGCTACAAGAACCCTCATCACTCGGACTAGCCCGATTGATAGTCAGTTCTAGGTTAGCTTTACATAGGTCTATTTACAAAAAAGGAGGATCACGTACCTGGTAAGAGACTCTAGTAAGTGTTTCCGCAGGAGTCTCAACGGCATAATTTAATTTTCGAATTGCTCGCAATAGTGGGTGCCATTACTCTGTGCGCAGCCCCCGATTTAGCCGAAAACACACCAAAAA
>AYLM01001433.1:0-24246 GCA_001625345.1 Cairneyella variabilis | reverse complement strand
TTTTTTTTTTTTTTTTTTTTTTTGTTTGGATTCCAGTCATATTCAGTGGATCCGGCATCGTCAATGGCCACCTGATTCGAAGATGTGAATCTGTGGCGGCCATCTCGTTTTACAGTATCGAACAACTCTCCGTTGAAGATTTTTGAGGGCAAATTATTCCAATGTTTGTGGATGATATGAGAGCTTCAAGCTCGGAATCGAATCTTATTGTTCATTTCTCTATCTGATAACAAAGTACATTGTCTTAGGAGACCATAGGTCCACAGTACTAACACAATGCCCATGCCACTTCAGATTCTGCTGCCCCTCTATCTTACGACTGTTTCTCATACAAGGTCAAAAGATTGCCATTTCCGCAATACTCATCACCATTACCTGCACATGTCAAATCGCATGCAGACTGTGCGGACATAACAGGAGTAGCACTCAAAGCAGTTCCATACCAGCACTCATCACCATATTCGAGACCCGCATAGATAGTTGCGGCCCCTGGTAGCGCCTCGCTCGCAAAGGTGAGGCACAACTCGACGGTCATTGCTGCGCTTTGGAACAGATTTGGCAGCAAGCGAGCGTCGGTTGGCTCATTGGCGCAGCCTAATAATGTGTAGTTGTTGTAAGAAGTCACGGTGCCAGGCGCTCCTAAGTTGGCTCCTGGTTGTCCGTACAAGATCAGGTAGTTTCCAGCACCACAATACTCCAAATCATTGCCTGGACACAGAAAGTTGCAAGGTGTCAAAGTAGCGCTTTGTGTTGTGCCTGCTGCCAGGGCATTTCCATACCAACACTCGTCGCCATATTCCACACCAGCAATTTCATACGCTGCTGCATATGCTAGGCACATCTCAATAGTCATGCTTGAATTGGTGTAAACATTTGGCAGTGCTCGAGTTGTTGCAGGCTCTGCATAACAGCCCAAGAGGGAGAAATTTGCATTTCCAGAAATATATACTGGACCTGTTGGCACAGAAGAGGACGAGCTGCTGGTGCTTGAAGAGGACTTAGAGCTGGAGGAAGAGGAAGAGAGTGTTGTGGTTGTCGATGAGTGAAAACTAGTGCTGCTCGTGATACTTTGGGACACCGATGTTGATGTTGCGCTTACAGTAACATAAACGATGCTGGTTGTATCGCAAAGGCCATAGGCCGATTGACTATCCATAACTTCAATATGTCTTTGATATCCATCATATGAAGGAAATTACTGACCAGCCTAACAGATTACTGCAAGAATATTGATCTAAACCACATGTTCCGGAAGCTGAACAGCAATTGCCGTAGTAAAATTCAGTTCCAGTACATTTGTACTTGTTGACGAATCCGCAAGAGCCGTCAGGACTTGGAGAGAATGGAGACGGTAGCGTCGTGACTGAACTACTTCACCGACCTTAGCCGAGATGCCTCCCAACCGGCTGGGACTGCAATTATCATAGGTACGAGGACTTACGATGTTTTTGAGGTCATTGAGGAGGTCGACAATGATGAGGCTGATGTTGAAGCTGGCTGACACCTACCGGCCTGGCAATTGGGAAGCACACAGAAAGCACTTTGTGCAAAATTAATGAATATTCCAAACAATAAAAGCTTGGTGAGTGGGATAGCTTGGAGATCATTACCTTGTTGATCCGCACCTAGAGGAAAACTTCGTCAGTATGATCGGAGACGTTATAACAGGTGCCATTGCAGCAAAAGACACACTAGGGATAGCTTTTTGACTTACTTGCCACTGGTTGAGCAACAATTTCCAAATGTTGAGCCAACACAGGTCACATTTGTGGGGGATTGTGTGCCACAGACCCCGTCGGTAGATATTGGCAGAACGGTAGCTGTTCAGTTTCAACATTTGTTTCTCCATGTCTGATCTTTGGGGGTCAACCTACCAACGCTCAAGCAATAGCTGGCACCTGGTACAAATGCTGAACAATCAGGCGCCACAGTTGGATTAATTCCATAGAAATACTGAAGTGTGATATTCCATGTTGTAATGAAAGACAGACATGTTGTCCAAATATTTGTATCTACATAGACGTTACAGTTCGTGACGTTGACTGTTCGACGGAAAAGTGTGTCTTCAGGAAATGAGATCGCTCCGGATCGTCCTTGGGGCATGGCATAAGGAGTAGCTTGGGAAACCAGCGGATTCAAGAACACGAAAGATATGACCAGCCATGCAGTGGACTTTGTAAAGAACATTGCTGAAAAAGTTGAGGATCATCCAACGACGATGCGAGCAGTTTGATAGTCGATAGTCGTTTAGAAACTCCAAACAAACCAGAAAAAAAGGTCAAGAGGTTGAGAACGCACATCGCCCCACCTAGCAACTTACTACAAATCCAAAGAAATCGGTATCGAGGGAGAAGAAAGAATTTACCGTAAATCTTCGGCTATTCCAAGACGAATTTCTTTGAATTACGAGTCCCATGTTGCCCCAAGTCGTCCCTGACATGACTTCCGAGTTGGGTGCGCATGTGGCTGTCGGGAATACAGTATGCAAGCACGCACAAGAAAGCTTAACCAGGAAAGTCTCATGGTCGGACCGCGGAGTCCTGGTTGAGAAGCTGCCGAATTAACCTTACGAGTAACCTTACTGTAAGCGAGACAGCGCGGCTGGCACCTACCTATTTAAACCGTAGCTACCTCCTCGCTCCACTTACAGACATCTGCCAGACGTCCAACTTCGTATTGAGAATGGCTGCATTCGGTTCCGCCCCGAATGAAGTTATTGCCCGCATCCTTGGATGCTGTGATAGCTTTGCGCAGCTTCTGAATCTGATCTCAACATGCAAGCGCTTGCATTCGGTGTGGGTGGCTAGTCCCGGTACCATAATCTGGGATGTCGGGAAGCGTGACATCGTCTGTTTCGACGACGCATTGATGGCTGTACGTAATTGCTCGTCCGATATTCTTTGAATGTGCCGTGCTCCTGCAGTCGTCGACTTACTGATGCTTCCTCAGGTACGCGCCACCAATATTGTGAAGACTGCTCACGAAGCAGGAAGACGTCCGCCTGATCCATTTCCAATTGCAGCTTTGAGTGGTACATTACAGAAACCCAGCCCGCAAGAGCTCAATCACGTTTTTGGCTTGCACCACATGGCACGTTGCATCAAACACACAATCTTTCATTGGGAAACAAGAATGACCACCGAGCTGGATTTTCGGAGGGAAGCTGTGTGGCAAATGAACGTTGATGGGAGATCTTTCCACGAGACGGAAGAGGGGATAAGTCCTTGGCACGAGAACCTATGCAGAGCTCTGTATAGGTTTGTCTTACTGGGTGCTGTGTGTTCTGGAGCTTTCAACGAGCCATTGTTCTCCGCAGTCGAGGCGTCTGCAGCCATTGCCCAAGATCTAGTAGCAAAAGGTCCGCGCTACGAGAAATTCTCTCAGACTACTCTCCAGTATCTGGAGCAGTATCCCGCCTTTAGTTCAAACCCCACGGAATACGAGCGTGTTTTCAAGCCTTTCGCAGATTGGTTAGTAGCGGATGGCAAGAAGAGGCACAAAGATGATTCTGAGGCTACAATTCGCGAGGTTATCCACATTCTAGCTGCATATTACCATTTGACCGAGAAGATTGTCAATGGGGACAGCCATGGGAACCCAGGACGGTATTTAGGTCGGAATGATTTCAACAACGAGGGCGTTAGGTGGAGCGATGGCCGAGGCCCAATAGGGCATCGATCTGCTACTCGGCCTCCCCCGCCTCCAAGTGGTTTTCCTGGAGGTATCAGGAGGACGGCAGTGGTCCTCTTTGGTGTCTTCCAGGTTGAAGAGCTCAGTCTGCCTATCTGCGTTGATGATATGACCCAACGCTATTTGTTCGCGGATCCTAGCCAGGACATCTCGTCAGCGCCAGAAGCTTCCGCTGGTGAAGACACAACATCTCCAACCGCGTTCTGGGACATACTTAGCTTCTTGCCGTCAGTTGGGTCCTACGCACCCCCAGACGCCATCTTCCACTTCTTCAGCTTCATTCTGCAGAAGTATTTCAACTATCGTTTCACTGACGAAGCATTCGCCGAACACAATGATCCAGGGTCCGAAAGACCATGCCCGTTTGAGTCATTCGCATGGCCTGTTTTGTTCTGTGATGGTGAATGGGGCTTGGGTCTGGTGGAACAGGTCGAAAATGCATAGAAAGAAAAAGATTGTCGATCTAGTTCCTGATTTGTCAACGTATACCATATAATACTCTTGTCCCAACTTCATTACACAGTGACCTTACGTAGAGTCCCGCGAATCAAGACTTCCCACGCGTAACGGCCGCATTTCTCCTTGCAAGAATGTTCGAGGAATATACACTTGTGCTGTACGTGAAAACATTTCACGATAGTGACAAATCTAGAACGGAGATTGGCGCCAGGATAGGGCGAGCGGTCCGCGAGATGGTTGTCAAAATGTCTTTGCGGCGTACGCATGTGAGATCTATGAAAGGGGGCAAGCAACCTACCTCGGACGAACATGACCTAATGCGGCGATTTTGAGGCATTTCGCCCCCCCTTTCACAATTTTCGGGGTCCAAGACCCAACTTGGGCATCTCCGACTTTGGTACCTAGTATGGTGTTGCCGGGCGTCTACCGCAGTACCCTGCAGTCCCTGCATTCAGGTACTGTGCCTCGCTGTTCTCGCTTCTTCCCGCCAAATTATGCATACTGGACCCCACCTGCCGCAAATGGCTCACGGCTCACGGAACTGCCGGCAGCAAGACTGGCAATACGTCCGAAAAGCTGTCTGCGGACATGAGGCCCATTGCCTCTGGCTTCGAGAGAACTAATTCGAGAGATTCCGGGGGTTTGATTGGCACTGGGTCTCCAGTCTCTAGACAATGTAGGCTCCGCGACTGGATCGTCTTGGTCTCTTGCCAGTGTCTTTAAATCAAGTGAGAAATTCTACTTAGTTAATCTTCAACTTGAACTCTCACCATGTTCAAGCTCATATTCATATTTTATATAGTGCAAATTGTGACAGGTCAGAATGGTCCGTTCTGGCCTGGCCCTCAATCGGTAGTTCCAAATGGAAATGGCGGATCAACCTGGACTGCTCAAGTCCGTAACAACGTCCCTGGACAAGTCACTACTTATACAGGTAAGTTGACTGTATTTCTAAGCTTCAAAAAGGAACTTCTAGCAAATTGACAGTTATTTCATTAAACACTGACTTATGAACAGTGAAAGAGCTTATCAACATCCCCACCGTCGTATACAATTGCGCGTACATGTTGAGCATTTGTCAAAACGCAGCACAATACATGGGCGCCCTCACAACGCAAAATTTCATTTACGATAGATTGAAGGATCCGAACAATGGAACGACTCGCACCGATGCTCGACGAAATCTCAACTGTCCGGACAATTGGATAACATCGAATCGAAAGCCAGACGGCAGTTTGCGGTGCCCTGCAACTAACCAGCCCGCGTGGTACAATGAATTTGATTACAACAACAATATAAATGGCCCGGAACCTTCTCTGCTCTGGAAGGACCTCAATGGCAATCCGGACCAAAATAATCGTCAGATGGGCCGTTTTGAGCAATATGTGCTCGTGAATAATCAGCCGCCGCCAGTAGCACAGTATATCAAGGAGGGAGCTGTTTTCACATGTGAAGAGTTTCCACCCGCAAGGTAAGACAGATTCCGGATCAAGTCTTAAGAAATTAAAATAGTACATGAACTGACAAACACGGGAAGTTGGGTTCAAGGAGGTGCTGGAGCATTCACGAGTTGTTCGTAACCTGATCTCGTGTTTAAAGCAGAAGAAAATGCTGACCAGACACGTAGGCGCTCCCATGTCCAGCACTTGCAGGCTTAGTGTTGCTGCTGCGAGAACTGAACAAAATTGGCAGGGTGATTCGCATAACATGCTAGCTGTAAGTGAAGACTGTTCTTAAACAATAAACAAAAAGGCTTTTGCTAAGACCGAAAGCAGAAATATTTCCAACAAGCTGCAGAACAAAATGGCTGGGGAGTCACTACGGTAGACCACCCTCTATGGACAGTATATGGCTTTCATTTCCGGATGGACAATGATCCAAACACTGGAGATGCAGCTTGGCTAGAGCTTGGGGGTCAAAAGAAGTATTGCTATGGACCAACTGCCTCGACAGGGGCTGCGTGTCCGGGAATCAATTGGGCCTTACCAATAGTGTGAAGTCTGGGTAGGGTATTTGGTTATGTTACTGCAGAGAGCGGGTACCTACCTCAACTTATTGAAGCCTTAATGTCACGGTTAGCTCTTAGCTTACCGTTGCCGCCTCGCTTAACTAGCCGAACTGCAGAATAGGGGAACATTCTAGACCGCGCTAAAGGAAGCGGGCTAGGCAGACATTAGTTGTGTATTTATTCTGAGGCTTTGCCCTTAAACTCTTCTTTCTTCTTTCCTTAGTTTAGAATCGTCAATAGACCTGATTCTACTGCACTCTTCACAGAGCCCTGATTCTAGAGCCGTGACAAATATAGTATATATATAGTATTTAGGTAATAAAAGCATGGTATATAGGTAAGGATATAGCGATTTATATTATATTAATAATTTTTAGAAGATAAAAGTGATATTTCTGTCACGATAATTATTAAGTGTGATATATAAGCAAAAACCGTAAAATATACTCTAATTAAAACACAGCAATTTCTCATTTCCATTCCATTCCCCTACCCCAATCACAGCCATAAGTAGCCCTCAGCCTCTATTACGAGGCCTTTAATCGATCAGAACACCCTCCCCTTAACCTGCTTAAAATCCTTAACGTTAATATCCTTCCAAACCGCCACCTCCGCAACAGCCAACGCCAATATCGCCGTCGCAGCAATCAGCATCATTTTCTGCGCATCCTCATGCGCCATATCAATCGAATCTCTGGTAGCACTGCCCACCGGATACGACAACTGCGTCGTCAGACTCTCATAAATACTCGTCAAATTACCCTGCTCTTCGACAGGCAAATATTTTGCTAATTCGGTATGGAAGACACCCATCCAGATATCAGCTGCAACGGTAGATCCTATCGTTCCACGGATGGAAGCAAACGTGTTTTCCATCGCCAAGACGACAGCAACCCGTCGGTGAGATGTAGCAGCCATAGCAGCCATCTGCTCGTAAATCACGAGCGTTCCGCCAGAAAACGCGATGAATATCCGGCACATGATAATATACACAATATTAACTTTTGGCTGATGGAACGCAATCATCAATCCAATCAACGGGACACCAAAATACAGAGCCAGCCATTTGAAGCGGCCTGTGTATCGCACCAACGCGCCCACGATGAAAGAGAAGAAGCAGGAGCCGGTACTGTAAATGTTGACGATATATGAGGTCCGCGTGATAGAGAGGCCATTATATCCGAAGTCCAGACAAGGAAAGTCAATCATCTTTCTTGGTGCTAGATGAGCTCTGGAGAATGCGCTCACCCGACCCAGGAAAACACTTAAGCCGCAGCATATGTCTCTACATCACTAAAGCCAGCCATCATGACGAGTCCGACGGTCAAGACAACAATTATCACTGCGAAACCCCTGTGGTCGACCCCAGATGTCCAGAATCTTAGCAAGAGGCAGCGTTAACAGGCCTCCGATGATACTGGACACGATGGATGTTGCCGCAGTCAACGAGTGTTCTTCGAAGGCACTTGTCACGTATGGAGTCAAGGTCGTGACACTCTGCTGCATGGAGTTGATGAAATAGATGATCCAAATGCTGTAAGACTATTAGTGAACATATTCAAAGGAAGCGATAGCTCGAGGCTCGATCAAGGCCCGGTTCGCAGAAGAAAAAAGTTTGCATTGACTTACAAGACATAAGCCATGATCAAATGATACTTGCTCCACACAGACGTTGTGGCTTCAATGTCCTGAACACTATACTGGACATCTGTCGAAGCATCGTCGCTGCTGCCATCGTTTAAGACTGCTGTTTTGTAGTTCCATAATCTTTCCTCGAATCAGAAACACTGCTCTGGAGTTCTTCAACCCCAAGCTCAGAGTCAGAGACTCCTGTTAGACAATGAGGTCATGTTTGAGAGATATGAGGTATTGACATCAGGGGACAGAATAGAGGATTTGAGTATTTGGCCTGAGAATATGGAGAATAGGAAAGGTAACTTTGGAGACTAATATTCCTCATCCCATAAAAATGGAAACCAAACCGGAGCGGTCAAACTTCAGGCCATAGCATGCAGCCAAGTATTCCCACCCATTCCAGAACAAGGAGAACTGCATGCTCGGCTCGACTAGATGGGTCTTTCTTCAGAAAGTACCATCCACGGCACACTGGGTCGGGAACTCAGTGGGTAGTGGAGGGAGTTTCCGTCCCTCAAGCCAACATGATTCGATCTGCATGCCAAGCAGTATTTAGCACAGCGGGGCATTGGCTCAATGCAGTTAGCAGTGAGCACGTTGCTGCATGTGGAGTGAAGATTTTAATCTTATCTGATCAGATTAGATTATCAGATGGATTGATAACCATGCACTCAATAGTATAGCGTAGAGCCAATGTACGAAGCAGGTTGGACCAGGCCGAAGTCACCCGGTAGCTCGGTTCTGTGAACCTGTGAGAGTTATAGAAAGACGTCCGGTACCGGCCTACTAGTTAGTCAATCGTAATAGAATTCTTCGTTCGAAAGCTAGAGCCGTCGTAGCGTTCCAACTCACGTAGGTGTCCTGGTACAGGCCCCGAGACGCCGCCTCTTTCTTCCTCTTTCGGGAGGACCCGGCAGTCTGGAGCCTCCTGAAATCCCACCTGGCAAGCCAATCTTCTAGATGCGAGCACTTCATGCACAGGACCGGGTCAGACTACATCGTCAAGAACGCTTCGGGACCGAAAGGGCTTCTGACAGTTAGAACAAGAGGACGAACTAACAGAACAAGTTTAATCAGACCAACGACTATCTCCTCTCGTATTGGAGACAGCAAGCTTGTTCTATGAACAGGAATGACTTGTCCATCACAGAATTTTCTTTTTCCAACATTCAACAGAACTTCTTGTCCTTTGCAAAATCTGCTTCTTTCTTCATGAATAAGCTCTTCTTGTCTATGATAGGATCTTCTTATCTATTGCAGAATTTGCTTCTTCCAATATAAACCAGGTCTTCTTCTCCATTTGCTTCCTCAGCATGAACAAGATCTTCTTGTCTAACGCAGGAAGTCAATATGAGCGAAATTTGAAGCTTACATCTCCAAGTCTAAGGCACTTGCCAAATCTTTCCTTGGTTCTCGCGCACTATGTTTCCATCTTGAGAAGAAATTTGTATCTCTCTTTGAACCTGGCTCATGTATTATCATGTCATTCGTCATTAAATACTATCATCAAACAAAACAATGATCAATCACTCATAGCGCCAAACCCCGACCCCATGCTTTATGCTTGCTATGCTGTAGATATCCTCATCAACCATCACATTCCCCACCTCAAGGGGAATTGGGCTTTGCACTTGCAGCCTCAACGGCATCCGCCACCGCACTGCTCCTCGCTTCCGCATCTTCAGCTTTCGGCTGTGTCTCCGCCCACTCCTTCGCGCTCTCCGAGACGTCATCTACAGCCGCCTCAGGGACCGCAGTCGGTACGGGAGCTGGTGTCGGAGCCGGAGCAGCCTGCCTCTCCTCATCGATCGCCTCATGAAATACCGTTGCATGAGGCACCGGATGCACACTCGCCCTCTTCGTGACATCCACCGGCTGCAGCTCAACATGAGCATCCGCATCAAACAGATCCTCGTTATAGCTCTCTGCAGTTTTCGGCCTCTCAGGCAGAGCCGGCTTTTCGTCTCTCAAGACCTTAATAGGCGGATTCCCTATCACCACATTCTCCTTCTCCTTCTTCTGAGCAATCTGCGCTTGTCCTGACCCCGAAGCGCTACGGCTCCACCCCGTCTTCCTCTTCTCGCCCACCCACGTCCCCCAACTCCCAATATACGCGCTAGCTTTACTCGCCGTACTCTGGACCGCTTTACCCGCACCATTCAAGTCGATATTCGGTGCCGTGAAACCCGGACTCGGAAGCGCTGTGCCGTTCTTCTCCGCTTCCCTCTTCGCCTCTTCATGTTTCCTCCTCTGATTCTCCCGGAACGTTTCCATATCGGCATACAATTTATTGAAAACCGTGCTTGCTTTCTCCCTCCCTGCTTGGAGGTTCCTACCAAGCACTTCCTTGCCAACTGCAAACCGCTCATCGAGATGGAATTCCTTGACTTGCTCCATCATGCGTTTCTGCACATCGTCGATAGTAAGTCCTCCCGCACACGGATGCTTCGGTTCCACGATATCGAAGAGATGGCTATCCGTGTATCTGTCCCATATCCTGTAATTCTCAGACCGAGACCAGGCCTCGATCCAATCAGTGCCGAAGTCATTTGAGGGGTCGCCTTCGACTTGTGGGAGCATTCTCGGGTTGTGAGCGTGGTGGAGCATGAAATTGTGGCATTTCACTGCGGAGATGAGGGATAGCAAATACTCTTCGAATTGGAGGCGGATGAATTCTTCTGAGCCAACATAGCCCATGGTCTTCGGCCGGCCAGGATTGTTTTCGTCCCAAGTATCGTTCACAGATTGAGTGATAAAGTCGATCCACCGACGGTCAGCGACGGAGAGAGCGAGTGCGGAGCGTAACGAGGAAGAGGTGATGTTGATAGTGGTGTTGTCCAGATTGATAAGAATGTCGCTGTACCGGTCTTTTTGCTGCAATAGTAGGGAATTTGTAGAGCCGACAATGTATGACTTTGTGCCGTAGTCCGCTAGAATATCGAGTTGCTGCAAAGGGGTATATGGTCCAAACAAACTTCCCTGGATTTTTTTTAGCACTATAAAGTCTATTGGAGTTGAGAACTTTACCTTCCCAAATATCTGTAATGGCAGGCCCATGTAAGTCAACAAAGAGTTCCTGTCGCTTGTCTTTAGACTCGTTGGCTTGCTCATTTGTCTTTCGTAATTATCCAGGTCCGGATCCGCACAATCTTGCAAATTCCGTATGAGGCCAGGGATCAGCGATATCAGCGAAAATTGCATCATACATAGTCTTTCGCATCTGGAGCCAAAGAAGAGCATCTGTACATTGTTAATCGATTTTCGTTCGTCAATCCCAAAGCACTTGGGGAAAAAGTATGGCATACCTTTGGCTGCAGCAAACAACACTTAAACAACACCAAAGTCTGACTCTTAAACTCCCTCACCAACTCCCTCAAACTCATCCCCAAGTACTCCTCTCTATCTTCCTCCGCCAGGCCCTCCCCACGTTCCTTCTCCTCCTTCAGACTCTCCTGAAACCTCCTCAAAATCTCTGTATCCGTGAACTCCCTCTGCGCAAACCAAGCTTTCGTCACCACACCCAGCCGCTCTCGCAACATCCCAAAGAACTGCGGCGAGTCCGCTATCACTACCACAGCTTTCTGGACCGTCGATCTCGTTACATCCGCAGGCCTATTCAGGAGAGCAGAAGCATCCATTTGTCTTGTACACGATATACCGAATAGGGACGTTGCAGGTATGTCGCCGCGCGCAGGACGGAGGAGCGTGAAATAGGAGAAGTCTTCTGTACTCCTACATGCCATTCTATCAGCCCTATCCTGTATCCAATGCCAGGAGATACTCACACATGCGCGCCATCGCTCAACGCCATGAACGGCAATAGCGGCCACTCATTATCAACCGCTGGATCCGTCCCTTCTTCAGCACCAAACCAGCTCTCGACCTCGGGGCCCCGAGCATGGTGGAAGCCTACTACTGTCACCAAGGGCGCGAATCCTGTCTTCTGCCCACTACCATTTGTACTCGCTGAGCTCGTCTTGGGCGCCGGAGGTTGAGGTGCAATCGCAGATTCAATGGCTGCAGCAGCCGATGGGGTTGGTGCTGCGGGAGGAGAAGAAGGAGCTTCCGTATCGGTAGTTGTAGAGTCCATGGTTCCCAATGCTTGCCCACTTGCCTGTCACAAGCTCGATATGTCCTGTATCGTCCAGTGCTGAAGGAACCTCTGAAGATCTTTCGCCCGCGCCAGCTCAATGCATTGTGTCCCCAATCCAGTGAATACCTCAACGTCAAATGCCTCCTGTCCTGGAGTCTCGTCCAGTCCAGATCTCTAATTCTTAATCGCGGAATGTTCGAGTCGTCTTCAAAACCACTCGCCAAAAAAATATGATCCGAGGAATGAAATAAATAACAATACGCTCCTCAGTTAATGCCTGCCACGTCTTCTTTCTGCAGCTTTCACCCGTTCTTGCCCCTTACCAGTAAATCAAAAGTCCAGATTGAGCATATGCAGCGGTCAAGAAATCCGGTGAGCATGAACCACAACTCGAACAATCATGCCCGTATCCATTGGTTTCCTGCAAGGCCAGCGAACGCTCCGCCCGCGTCCGCAGGGATCTCGATAGACGGATCCAACGATTCGCGACGCACGTGATCAGATCTGCTGCGAGTAATTTGTAAAAACGTGGGTGATAGGATGTCCATGTTACTTTGAGATGGGGTGTCTTACTTCGGAGGATTACCCTACTTTGGATCTGGATATGCTATTTGCGGTGTTGTACTGAAGATATGCACTGATTGGGAGCGGGTGTATTGCCACCTCGAGCGAGAGCAACTGAATGTCAGATGTGCTTAGCTCACGTTGGCACTGCAGAAAGGGCGGAGTTCATTAATTTTGAAATTCAATTCGTTCTAGGTACGTAGGTGCCGAGCTTTTATGTGCCCCCCCTCCCTTCATTGCTCATGGTTGTGGCTCGTTCAAGTCATCGAATGGATACTGCATATCGATCCATCTCCATCGTTCTCACCCACTCTCTAGCAACGGAACGCAAGCAAAAAGAGAAGCTTCATTTGCCCCCGAATCCATGCTGTTATGTACCACACCCACCACACCACGCCATAAAAAGAAAACCAAGTAAAGTAGCAAAGCCAGGCCAGCCAGTCTCCCAACCCCTAGTGATCGCAAAACCGAAGAAGGATATCTGGAAAGAGCAAGTCTGCCTGCCTGCCATTTCGTTTTGTAGTCTCATCCTATGCAAAGCATAATCCGCTCGTCGATTTTCGTTCCCCATGCCAGCCGGGCTAAACATTTTCGCTGCACAAACAGAACCTCGATCGAACCTGAACACAATACCCAATTATTGACCGTTCGTGAACTCTTGCATCACTTGATTGTCACTGCCAGTGTCGACATTGTGATAGTCAAGGATTTCGGAATACCTGCGAAAAACATACCAAGTCAGTCACACTTCCTCCGATGAAAAGACTACCCCAGAAGACGCCCCTATTGCAGCGCTTTCTGTTCGTCTTGGTATTCATAAAGTTGCTCGTACATCATAATTTTCCACGTATCAACTGGAAGGTCCGCGTCACTGAAGGACCAGTCAAACTTCTCATCTGCTACTGGCTCGTCCGTCGGGTCGTGGTAGGGTGATAGGTATTCGTATGCAAGGGCCTCGGATGCCTTTACTCTCTTCTTTGGGTCAAAGACAAGCATGTCCTCCAGAAGGTCGATTGCTTAAAAAAAAGTTTTAGCCGGATTGAATGCTACTACATGACTAACTCACCTGAGGGGTCGGCATTTCGGAATTTGTCCTTCAATGGCTGTCTCTCCCGCTTGGGAAGGGATTGAACGAATCTCAGGGTCTAGAACATATTAGCATATGCACCCAGAGAAGTGACCGCTTTCTCTTACGTTTTCACTGGCAATGGTGTGGATGACATCGTCCGGAGGGGTACCAAGAAGTTCGGTGATGATGGAGAATTGGTTGACATGGTCCTTTCCTGGGAACAATGGCTTGCCCTCCAACATCTCTGCAAAAATGCATCCAGCACTCCAGATATCAACCTCCACATCGTACTTTTGCCATGTAAGCATAATCTCCGGCGCTCTGTAGTATCTCGTAGAGACATATCCGGTCATCTGGGGATCCTGGAGACGGGCCAAGCCGAAGTCGCAGATCTTGAGGTCGCAATTCTCGTTGACGAGGATATTGCTGGGCTTGAGGTCGCGATGGACGACGCCTGCAGAGTGGACATATTTAAGACCCCGCTGTAACCTCATCAGTCCGCAAATCATTGTGTGCACCTTTCGAGAATGCTTACCAGGATTTGGTAAAGGAAGTATTGGATGAATTGCTTCTCGAGAGGTCTTGAGGTAAGGAGGCGATGCAAGTCAGTTCCAAGGAGTTCGGTGACGAAGTAGCTGATGTGATTGTTAGCAGTTGAGCGGGGAAAGCAGATGGCGGCTACCGTACATATCCTCAAGAGGAGAGATGAAGATATCGCTGAGGGAAATAACCTGCAGGTCATTAGCGCGGTCTAATTAGTACAAAAACAGGCGGAGAAACACACATTCTCGTGCTTGAGGTGCTTCAACAGCTTCAGTTCTCGGTATGTTCTCTTCGACAGGACCGGAGTGCTGAATGGCTTCATGATCTTCTTAACCGCGACATTTTGGCCAGTAAGGTTGTCCTTTGCAGAGCTACACCATCGTGTCAATACAAGTCATCAGTCTTCAACGTAGAGGGTATCATCGTACCAAACCAGTCCAAATGCGCCCATTCCAACAGGTTGGAGGTCGGAATATCTACGGAATCGTATCAGCCTCCCCGTCGCAAAACATGTGGCGTACCCCGCGAAGCCCACGTACCTTGAAGTGATCTCGAAGGTCGTGCCAAAGATCTGAGCTCGTACGAATTCAGCCATGGTGAAGGGATCGTGGCTTGTCCTGCGGGCGGCGAACAGATGGAGTGCTCAAGATTGAGCGATGCAAGAGATTGGGGGATTAGGAATTGCGGTGTTGTCGGGGATGGGATTTCGTTGGCACGGTTGGCCGTGGAGATAGCTCGAATCGCCTAGCTAGCTCACTGCAGAATGAGCGTCAGTTGCAGCTTCCTGGCAAATCATTCGCACGGCCCAAATGAATAAGATAGGAAGAAGTTGTGTGTTGTTTTGGTGGTCTTGGAACTCACGATTAATGCCAAAGCATAAACCTTTCTTAGCAGACCTGGAGAAGCCAGTGGCGATTCTCGTGAAGGTTTCCTCGCAAACGAGTGGCGACCCAGTGTTGGGGATTCCTGGCTCCTGGCTGAGTTCGGGAGCCCGATGTCAACTAGAGCCCAAGTGCAAGTACAGTCTGGTACAAATAGAACGAATCGAGGCCGTGCAAGATTCTGCGCTTGAAATCAATAGCGAGAGGAGATGTTGTTTTTCCACAGGTCGTTGGGCTAGCTCAAAACACGAGAAAGCGCGGGCAGTGAGCTGTTGGACAGGATTTCGATGTCGATCGCTGTTGACGCGGAGTGACAGGGCGAGGGCCGACAACTTATGTATTTAGCACAAGCAGGATGTTCCAGACCTAGACCACCAACGCTGCAGGTGAGGAAGGGAAAGGTAAGGGGTCTTACCCTCTTCCGTTGCTGTTTTTTGCACCAAGTGGGAAAGTGGAGGAGAGTGGAAAGTATGCACTATCCACCAGTACGCATCGGAGGCATTTCCGGGAGCATGGAGGGGTTTGCTTAGAGGGGTACAGTAGGTGTGCGAGAAGGGGGCTTTCTCAATTCAACCATTCATGAGACTGCCTCCACTCCCTATCTACGGCCGCGGCTGTCCTCCATAGGCTTTCCAGTGGTCTTCATTCGGTGCCTCTTTGACCTGGTCAGAGCCCGACAGTATTCAGGATTTTCAGGGCGGCGATGGTGGTTGTGCGACACGGGGAGCATTTACTGTACCACCGACGTCATCGAAGAAAGTATCATGAAATACTCCACAATAACAATTGGACTGCCGCTCGAGGCCCTCTATGCACCGCAGTCAGCCAGCATCAAGCAAATATGCCCGGTGGGAGCTGCCATTGCCGCCGCCACATGTCTCGTGGTCATCACCAAGTATTTCATGCACGCCAGACAACACAGAGCTACGTCGTGGAACGTCCCTTTTCAAGTGTCTCCGCCTCGCCAGCGAAAATGTGTAACTTCGCGCTTGCGGCGCTATGGCCATGGCCTTTTCACAATCCCACGCTGCAATACCGGTACCCGAGCAGACTGCCTAGAAAAGTCAATAATTGCGTCATTGAAGCTCACGATGTGTCCAGGTGGGATGTTTGTCGTTTTTGCTTGCCGCAGTTTATATGCTTCTGAATAGCTTCAAAAGCTGCCGGACTCGTGCATGTATTTGTCCTCGAAATAACATTCCATTCATCTGTTGTGGCAAACTTCTCGAGTGAGCAAGAAGCGCCGAGATTTTCATCGTATCTTTCGCAAGGCCGCAGGGGAGAGGGCATCGCAGCAGAGATATACTTTCAGGGTTCAGAGGTGGACTGCGGGAGAGCTTCATGATGCAATAATGGGCTGATATTTGTCTAAGCGGCGTTATAAGGTTCTGAGTTAAGTAACGCAGACCCATGTGGCTTCCTGATTTCTTTTCGAGACAAGCATTCTATTTCTTAAATATCGGCATGATGTTTCCTCAGGAGTTTAAGGAATCGCGAAACGTAAAACTCTCCAGCTTGTCTCAGCGAGTACCGAGATATCCATACTGTGTAAATGTTCCCAGAATCATGAATATTTGAAAATCTAAGGCAAAGAGGGGATTTCAAACAGCCTTGTGATGCTGAAGTGCAGTGAGCAAGACTTGCCGACACATCAGGCTCGCTATGTCTCATCACTAACGGGACTCTATTCCCATCGAATCCACGCTCTCCAAACAGATATCACTTCCCGAAAGCAAGAGCGCAAGAGTCACAGCCTCGACCACTATGAACTTTTCCATTGGCTCTGCCAGCTTGCGAGCTTCCAGGAAGATATACCCAAGAGAACCTCGCTGGTTAATTCCTCAAGGAGTCACCGGAAAACAGCCCCCACTCCGTCAACATCGCTTTTCGATGGCAATGAATTCACCTTCTCCGCGGAAAAGCTAATCGCGGCAGCTGTACGGTACACCAACATTCCAAAATGGGCTTACTAGCATCTGCAGCGCTCCTCCCTTCATCAAGTCCGACCCCCTATACTAGAATATAGCACACAAAGCTGCCATCGTCAAATTTCGGCGGCATTCAGCTCTTCACGCTATTTTAGGAGATTTCTATACTGCACCCGCCTATAACAGGCAAGGCCTGGCTAGAATAGGCATTTTCTTGTGAGGATCGAGAGAACGTCGTGATTACTGCTTTCATCAAGGGACGAGTCCAGATCGAAGCCAGCTAGCAGAGCAATTCTCTCGAGGAAACCCTTCGGCGTGCTCTTTCCTTTGATTTGTAAAGCCTATCAGGTTTGATTTTACGAATGACCTGTTGGAAGAGCTACAAATCGGGGTAAGGCGGCATGTCCTTCAGCGCATCGTCAATATTACCGTTATGCAACAAAACCATAAACCACTTTACCTTCCTCTTCAGCGCAAGACTAGGAATGCTCAGTACGTTGCTGGAACGAGCACAAAGCCTGAAATGGAATTGAATAGGGCGCATAAATCGCAATGTTTGCAATCATCAAGTCAATAGGTATTTTAATCCAAAAGTACGATGAAGCGACGAATATTGAAGTGGAGTTCAAGTTTCCTGCATGGCTTAATACATGGCTAACTATAATAATGCTCTATGATCTCCTCTCTTCTATCTACGACTCTTCCTCAAATAGTCATTCTCGAAGTAGCATAGAAGGACTTCATCATTTCCGTTCTTCTACGCAACTAGCCACCGGATGAAGGGAAGACAGAGATTTTGGCTCACAGAAGCCTTAACTAAGCGCCATAAATATCCGACCGCTTCAAACACCTCTCATTCATACCTAATCCGATCAGGGGTCTCCTTCTCTCTCGGAACTCCTTCCCTAACTTCCGAGCAGCATCCGTCTTTAGCAGACTTCGGTACACTACCAGTGCCGAGCCGAGTCCGGCTCCTCACGTCTTCAGCTTTTCACTCAAGCTCCAAACAGCAGCAAATCAAATGTGGAGAATAGACAGAGCAACCTGCTAAATTTTCAAACTTCTCAGAAGTCTTGGCGAGCGACGTGCAACAAAAATTGATCGTGCCGGTAAGCTGGCACCTCGAGACGAGCGAAACTTCCACCGCACTCACTTCTTTTCTTGGCAACACCTTCGATATGCAACAAATAAATCTCATATGAGGTATTTGAGGCGTTTAATTTTGCACGTAAGCAAGCTAGGAGCGTTGCGAATTGGCTTCATCATCTTCGCAGTGGAATTGAGGTTGAAGTCTGGGACGCCAAGCGAGCCCGTAGTAGGAGTCACAAGAAGATGCATGTCCTTCATCTCTTGTCATTTGAACATAGCATCCACTTCAGAGACTTATTAGCCCTTTTCCAGTTCAAAAGATAAACAAATATCAAGCAAAAAATTATCTTTAAGAAGGAGCTAGAAGAGCCATATAAAAACCGAGGAGGACATCAAGAAAGCAGAATCCAGCTGGAAGTAGCTAGCTCTCTTTCGTCGCAAACATCAGCGAAAAGCTCTAAAAGTCCTGAGGACATACCAAAGCAAGATCCAGAAACCAGAAATAGGACGATATCAAGCAGATGATGGGACGGTGGACAGTCCGGGATAGTTTGTTATGAACTTTGGATGGAGTGGCAGACGCTACTAAATGATAGAAAGGTTGCTTCTAATCCAGTTTGCCTTTAGGTGCAGATTGCCATGTACCATAGAGACTTTCTAATCTTCCTGTGAGTGTTGTCATTCTTGGAGTGGTTGTCAGCTGCTTAGTTGTTGTCACTTTCTAGGTCGTTGTCATTTTTGTTGAGGTCTTTTCTTCTGAAGTATCCTTTCCGCTGAAGTATCCTTTCCGCCGAAATTTTCGCTCTCGAGAAAAGTATAAATGTGTTGAAGACTGGTAGAATTACCAAATGAAGCAGAATCGAAGTGCAAGAGTAGTAGAGTACGGAGGGTATAAATGCGGTGAAGACTAGTAGAGATCATAAGGAGAGTAGAATCAGAGTGCACGAGTGGTGGATCATAACGTATAATTGTGGTGAAGAGCAGCAGAATAAAGCGGTACGCATACTCGGAGAATCGAAACTTTGATAAAGAGCAGAAAGGAGAAGCGGTAAGGCGTCCGAAGATGAAATATGGAGGGCAGAGGCAGGAAGAGCTCCTGCTTAGCGAGGTTCCGCTCCAAACTTGACTATGCCATTATTTGATTCGATTCTCAACAACGTAAAGATATTCAAGAAACAACACCAGGAACAAGAAAATTCCATAAGTCATTGCATTACGTTGTTACTTGCTTGTCCCTATCCTCGACTGTTTCGTAATCGTCCCGAACAATCTACTCCGTACCATCCCAACCCACCAACCAGCCCAACCTCACTCCCTGACTATCACCCTACAACTCCCCCTTCTGCAATCCACTTGTCCCCCCCTTCTCCGGGCTCAACGGCTCCACATTCCAAATACTCTCCGCATACTCATTAATGCATCTATCACTCGAGAAGAATCCCATCCTTGCCACGCTCGTAATGCACTTACTAACCCACTCATCCTGATTCTTATAGGCCTCATCCACCAACGCCTGGGTCTGATTATAACTATGGAAGTCATCCGAGACGAGATAGTAGTCACCATGTTCCTCGATCGCGCCAACCAGAGCGCTGAAAGCGCTTGCATCACCGAAGGTGTTCTTCTTGATTTCTTCGAAGACCTTGGTGAGATCTGGGTCGAGAACGTGGGAGCCGTAGTTGTGCGCGTGGCGAAGATCTTCGACGTCTTCGGCTAGGTTGCCGAAGAGGAAGATGTTGTTCTCGCCGATTTCGCGCGTGATTTCAATCTGCTTCTTGTTAGCGAAGTCCTTTTCCTATTACGTCCGTTGACCTTACGTTAGCGCCGTCACAAGTACCGATGATCAGACCGCCGTTCAACACGAACTTCATGTTCGAGGTGCCAGAGGCCTCAGTACCAGCAGTTGAGATATGCTCACTGATATCACTGGCAGGAATGATGATCTCTGCCTTCGAGACGTTGTAGTCCTCCAAGAAGATGACCTTCAGGAGATCACCAACATCTTGATCCTTGTTGACCACAGCACCGACATTGTTAATGAGGTGAATGATTGTCTTAGCCATCCAGTATCCAGGAGCAGCCTTTCCACCAAAGATCGAGACTCTGGGTGCGAGCTTCTTCCGCTCCTCTGGAGTCATAGCCTTGATCATGAGGTATCTATGGATGACACCAAAAATGTTCATCTGCTGACGCTTATATTCGTGTATCCGCTTCACCTGGATATCGAATAGGGCAGAAGGATTGACGGTGACTCCAGTAGTAGCCATGATGTGCTTCGCAAGGCGCACCTTATTGGCGTACTTGATCTCCGCCCATTCCTTCTTGAACTCCTTATCGTCCGCATACTTCTCAAGCTCGTTTAGCAAATTCAGATCCTTCAAGAAGCCAATACCACCAGTCTTGGTGGCAATCAACTCAGAAAGTCTGGGATTGGCCTGGTGGAGCCATCTTCGAGGTGTAATGCCGTTAGTCACGTTGGTAAACTTATCAGGTCCAAAGATCTTGACGAAATCCTTGAAAATCGTAGTCTTAATCAGATCAGAATGGAGCTCAGCAACACCATTTACCTTGTGAGAGCCAACGATGGCCAGATACGCCATGCGAACCATCTTCGGTTGAGATTCCTCAATGATCGAAACGCGGGACAGGAGCTCACGTTCTTTTGGGAACTTCCTCTCAACGGACTGCAAGAAGTACAAGTTGATCTCATAGATGATCGAAAGATGTCTGGGAAGCAAATTCTGGAACAATGGTACGGACCACTTCTCCAGAGCTTCGGGGAGTACGGTATGGTTGGTGTAGCCGAAAGTCTTTGAGACAATCGACCATGCCTCGTCCCAGTCAAGTCCTTCCAAATCAAGAAGAATACGCTGGAGCTCGACAACAGCGAGTGTTGGATGGGTATCGTTCAATTGAATGGCAACTTGATCGGGGAACTCGCTCCAAGCACGCCTCGACTTCTTGAATCGGCGGACGATATCGTAGAGCGAAGCCGCAACCCAGAAGTATTGCTGCTTCAAACGAAGCTCCTTTCCGCGGTCGAGGTTATCGTTCGGATACAAGACGGCACTAATAGTCTCAGCTCGTTGTTGGTCTGCCACAGAGCTCTCGTAGTCGCCACTGTTGAACTTCTGGAAATCGAACTCTCCACTAGCAGCTTTGCTGGACCAGAGACGCAAGTTGTTGGTTGTAGGAGTGTCAAATCCTGGAATTGGCACATCGTATGCCACAGCCTTGACGATCTCACCACCTTCCCAGACTGCCATCTGCTTTCCCTGCGTGTCCTGGTATTTTCTCACCTGTCCATAGAATTGGATCTGCGGAGCGTTAGCTTGAGTTGGGGACTGACAAAATAGCAACTTACGTCTACAACAATATCGTGTCTGGGAAACTCCCACGGATTGAAGTCAAGCCAGTAATCAGGGACCTCAACCTGGAATCCATCCACGATTTCTTGCTTGAAAATACCATATCGGTATCTCAGTCCATATCCCCATGCCGGATAGTTGAGGGAAGCGAGGGAGTCGAGGAAGCAGGCAGCCAATCGGCCAAGACCACCATTTCCAAGAGCAGCATCGTGCTCTTGACCAATAATGTCTTCGATTCGGAAACCAAGATCAGCAAGACCATCTGTCCCAAAAATCAGTATAGTGTTCATTTATAGACGTAGCACAGGGAGGCATGTATACCTTTAGCAACATCCTTCAATCCAACATTCAACATAGCATTATCCAGTGATCTACCCATCAAGAACTCCAAACTCAAGTAATAAACTCGCTTCCCATCCGCAAAGGTTTGTCTCTGCTGCGTCCGATTCCACTCAGTGATCAAGCGATCTCTAAATGCCAAACTAGCCGCAGCATATGCAGCAGTCTCATCGCAATTGAACATGCTGCGAGCAAGCGTAGTCTCGACATGGCGAACCACTTCTTTCTCAAAATCCTCTTTATTGGTAAATCCGTGGGCAGCGAATTTCTTCCATGCAGCGCGCTGGGGCTCGGGGATGGAAGCTACATGAGTGGCAGAATTAGCATACCTAGTCTCAATGCCAGAATTAGAAGTATAGTTGTAGATCAACGGTAAGCAGAAAAAGTCGAAGGGAAGAAATGTATGTATACATACCTTCAACATTTTTGATTTCTCCAGCTCCGAATCCCGTGAAGGTACGCTTGTGCTTGGGTCTCGAGAAGCCCGGACCGACCGGACCTTGCAATTCTGAGATGGGAGCACTTGTCGAAGGACGACGCTCTCTGCTGGGAACTGCCTCGTTCGACATCTTGCCTTATCTTACGAACTCAATGGTGTCCAGAAAAAGTCGTAGGAGGGCGAAGGGAGGGCGAGGGGAGGATGGCGGGGTAGTTTTGTTGAGGAAGTCGAGGCTGTGAGAAGGCTGGGTATTTATCGAATGCGCAAGAGGGGCAGAGCAGGCTCGAGTCACTAGGAGCTAATAGTTGCGAGATTGTAAAGCGGGATGTCTGTTGGCTGGCAAGTTGGGTGCGCGCTTGCTGCTCGATGATGGTGCGGTACGGTGCGGGGTTGTGATCCTTGAGAACCAGGGGCAGAGCCAAATGTGAATCTGGAGCCAGGCAATGAGCAATTGGGTGACAATTATTACGTTGAAATGTTCAGGACTGTGTGAGTAACAAACTAGAGATATGGACTGCAAATGCTTGGGAGAAGAGACAGAGGAAAAAGCTCAGTGGGAGCTCCTACACTTTTTATCCTCTGCACCTCCTGCCTCGTATGACTTCTCGATAGCTCCAGGATGGAGGGCAAGGTTTATCCAGTGCACTGATGCAGCTGGGGGGGCTTGGGATGGGCTTGGGACGTGCTTGCCGTGGTGGGGTCAATTCAGCGTTCCAGCCACTCGCCGTCAGTAAGCGGCCCTTCTCTCACTCTCATTTCAGCGAGATAAAGGTGACCTGATGATGGCAAATATGGTGATAAGAGGCAGTACAACGTATTCATCTATTTGTTTACAATTTACAATTTACAATTTACAGCTTATCAGCATCAACTTCAATCGCCCCTCGGCAAGCGAGGTTAAGCCCTCTTCCTCCTCTTTTGACATGCCAAAATCCCCAGGTGGGGTGGTTACCGTCCCGCACGCTATTAAGGAACTACTTCGTAGTATGGGTATCAATTGTTAATCGAGTATCGACGACTTTACTTAAATGGTAGTGATCATGCGAAACTTAATGGCATCATTGGCCGAGACCCGCGGAGGCTACTTGAAGAATTTTAACAATTGATACCCATACCACGAAGTACGTTGAGGAGTAAGCAGGTTTAGCTCGCCCCACGCCTGTTCTATCCACTCATGCTCACGAGCCTCTGTGCGCCTGCATGGTGAACTGTCGAGATATCACTGCAGTTGAACGGTCAACGCTCTCTCAGCTCAGCCTGACCTTACTAATTGGCCGAGAGAGGCTTCATGCTGCGCGAAGAATCTGCAGCCAGGTCGAAGGCACAGGAGAGCTGCTCGGGCTCGAGGGAGATGATGTCAATACGAGTCTTCAGCCTTCGATCAATTCATTCCGCTTGTTGTTTGATATTTACTCTACAGCATGTACACCCTGAGATGATGCCAGCCATCCTGGATCTGAACCGCCTTCTCGTGAACTAGATTCCTTCTCCAGACTGAAATACGGCATCCTTCTTTTTTCCAGTTGCTCTTCCGTTCTCTGTTCGAATCCTAAGTTCCCTCCATTCTCAACAACTATAAACTTGAACTTCGAATCTCGACAGCAATATGAGAAGAGGCACAGGTTGGCGAAATTCACACCGCAGAAAGACCTTCCTTGCAGACCTCCTCCCTGATGATAGCAGTAGTGTAGCTATTTGCAAGCACAGAATGCGTTCTGTGCAACAGTATGACGCGCGGCGTAGTGAACAGACCGATGAATTGTGGCTGGAAACAAGAACGCTTGCAGTGCAAGTGCCGTGATGATGGAGTAGTACCACCCGTCTTGTGAGACAGCCGCTCCAGAACGCCGGTCGAACTCAACATCTTCCCCGAACTCCAAGCCAAAACGCCGGCGCCAATGAACGTGGGAAAATTTCCAGAGATGACCAAAAAAGACAGAATCAGGCGTAGTGCGGTCGTTATGGATTGGGACTTAAGTTTTATAGGATACCCGAGTCTTTGAGGGCATTTTGGAGAATGGTCTCCTTCACCGCCGCAAAGACAAGTCGAATATTTGATGTATCCGTTGCTTGTGTAAGACTGTTGAAGATTAGATTCTGTGGAAGTCAAGGGGAGAAGGCGGGCCCGGGGGGGTTGGGGG
>AYLM01000255.1:0-38959 GCA_001625345.1 Cairneyella variabilis | reverse complement strand
GAATGCGTCTATAAAGTTTGATTTTTTAATAAGAGGAAAGGGATTTTTAGAAAGGTTAATAATATTAAAATAGTACTATCAAAAGTTAAGGTTTTATTATGAAACGGCCTAATCACGTAGATATATGGCCACCCACTGTAATGCGAAACGAATTAGAAGCTAGAAATCACGCAGAATTACGGGGAAATCCACGAAATAAATGTGACGTGAAATTCGTAGTATAATTTTCGAGCTGGCTGGCATGGCTCCCAGGACCCTTGAACCGACTGTGCAGGCTAGCCAAGCTGCGACTTGACTTTAGGCTCCAAGCGGCTTCCAACTCGAGCGGCTCGTTGCATTGACCTCGCAAGCCTGAGCTCTACCCTAAAATATTCCTATTCAGCCAAAATTGGCTCCGACGTCAAGAAAGGATGGGGATGGATAGTGGTATAACAGGAGCCGAAATGGGCAACTAGAAGACTTAGAGGTATCCAAAGCCCCCCCACCCCACTAGCCTATAGTGGTATAGGGATCCAGTTTTGGATCTCGTAAGGATTCGTTTAGCTATAGCAGAGAACCCCAAAAGTGAGATCAGGGCCAGTTCTGTGCGAGCTCGCCGGCCGCGGCATACTTATTAAAATTAATTGATAAATCATTTAACCTAATTTATTGACTCAATGAAAGTGGCTAAGCCACGAATACCGCATATACGCGCAGGTGGGATAGGTTTCCATAAATTCCTAAGTATTCAGTCTTCGCCTCCGTATAACCATAAATTCATTTCATTCCCTGAAGACTTTCACAATCCATGTATATATCTTACAAAGCCACGCCACATCCAAACTTAGAAGCATTAGTTGCGACGCGATTTCTAATCATCCTCCAGTTCCGCAGCCTCAAGTGCAAGCTGCTGCTTCTTGATCTCAATCAACCTCTTCTTCTTCTGCTCCGGTGTCAACGCTTTCATACCCACCGCTGCAGCCTTAGGAGCTGCAGCCGCAGCTTTAGGTGCGCCGACTTTCTTCGGTACAGTCTTGTTCACTGCAGGCTTCGGAGACGAAGTGGAAGCTTGTGGTGCCGTATACGTCTGTCTTTGTAGAGGTTCGTAGGTTGTCGGGGGACCGGTCTTGATCGGTTCTCCCCACGCGTTGAGTTTTGGTTGTTGAGCTGCTTGTTGACCACCGAGACCACCAGATCCGACCTATTGAGTGAATAAGGGATTAGTTTCTGCTTGCTTGCTGGCTGGAGTCTTTGCGATGAGGGACAGGGAAGGGGGAAGGGGATCGAAGGCAAGGCAAGGGTAAGAAAGGGAGGGAAAGGGAGGCTTACGATAGGGAGTCCGTCCGTCACGCCTCCGACTGTTTGTAGGAGGGGAGATGTGATTCCGCCGACGACGGGAATATCTTTGGTCGTGTCATCGACTGTGCCGAGGAGCCTGATAAAGGCGACGTAGGTTAGTCGCGACATCCTGAAGTCGGTGAAGTCAACTGAAGGGGCGACATACCCACCAAGCAAACCTTTGTTGTTTCCGTTATTGTTTCCACCACCGCCCAGGAGTCCCGCCATTTCGATATTCGGTATCAAGATCTGATTTTACTTTTATGTTTTCGAAGGAAGGATTCGTTTCTAATCTGTGGTTTGATAGGCGCGATGTAACTCAAGCTATACAGAAAGAAGAATTTCGGAGTTTATTTCCATTCAAGATTCATTCGTAGTTATATACAATTCCGCACGAAATCAAGATCAAGTTTCGCTTACTGGACAGCATATGAGACGAATCCATAATTTCAGGGGTTGATTCGCTTGAGAGCCCGAGTGCGGCACGGATGACGTAGGGAGGGCTGATCATAAGGGCTAGCAGTAGTCCTGCTCTTTTTGGTGGGGAAGTGAGATCAGAAGGGTCAGGATGATTGGATTAGCAGCCACTGGGGCTCAGCTGAGCCGGATTTTGGCTGCAGATAGAGATGGAGTGCATGAGGGGCTGCTTTTGCGTTTTTGATGACGCTGATCATGATGATGTTGTGGTAGGGAGCATGGATTCTTTCTTCGTCATATGATAGCTTTACTGAGTTGTGGATCTCATGCGCGATGGTATCTGTGGTCTGGAGTAGAGTTGATTGCTGTGGTTTCGATACATATGCAGAAAGATACGCGAGGGTCACTCAGCTCACAACAAACATGAAGTGACTAAGCCGATCTGATCTGCAGTCAAGCAAATGGGCATGGGCGGCAAATCCAGTGACTTACTTTTTCCAGATTATCACCTACGACGGGTTGGCCGAATTGTAATCTAATGTTCAGGTACTGCAGATCACGGCTCTATTGCTTGCCGTCCAGGGCTCTATTGCTTGCCGTCCAGCCACGCACGAGTCCCCAATAAATACAGTAAACAGGGTTCTTGGCCAAAACCAGTTGGATTTCGCTGTCAGAACTATGACTATCTGATATGCCATGTATGTTACCTACCTACCTACCTATCATAAGTTCAAGCATCAGGGTTCCCAACTATCCCGATCTTCCATTCTCCCAATCTGACAAGTATCCAATCTCCTAACTACCCATACCCTACCAACGAACTTACTTGCAAACCTACCCCATCATTCCTACCTACATCCATCTAGTGACCCGCCGGTCTAATCGGCAACGTCGTCGTCCCACTCCCACTTCCATTCCCCAACAGCAACAACCAAACCTTCTCGAACAACGCCTTAACCATCTCCCCCGTCCGCCCAATACTATAATCCACCGTGACATCCACCTTCTTATCCGCCACCATGCCCACGATGTGAGCCTTCATCGGCTCCCCGCGATCACAAAGCCCCTTTAACGTCCCACTCATCTCCACCTTCTCCAGATTCAAAAAGTTCCCCGCGTGATTAACCATCCACGCCGTCGCCTTCTCTGCCCCCTCCTCACTCGCCCTCGCGAGATCAAGCGCATGTCTCGCTACATCCAGATCCTTGGTATTGCTCTGCGCGAACTGGAGCGCTTCCTGCGCGGTATGGAAGGTCGCGTATTCGATAGATGAATTGAGGGCTGTGAGGCCTGCGTTAGCAGAGGCGAGGAGCGCGCTTTGCGTCTTCATGAAGGACTCGAGGATTGCTTTCGCGGAGTTGACGGCGAGCGCTTCGGCGGACGAGGTCTTGGTTTGGTTGAGAGCGTTTTGAGCTGTGGTTGTGGCTGCGTTTTGGGCGGTGATCTGTGGATGCGAAAGAAAGGGAATTAATCAGTAATGCATTCTTGGAGAAGACAGGGATTTGAGTGTAGAGGTAGGAGGTGCAAAAAGGGTACTAGACGCTTGTCGAGATAGCCGAGATTTGGAGGGAAAAAAGGAGACGGGATATAGAGGGCAAAGCGAGAGGAAACGAAACGCGTTGAGGATGGGTTGGAACTCTGCCTTCCTGGTGCAAGTAGTTGTACGGACGAGCAGTGGGGAAACGCTTGGGGGCAGCAGTAGAGAAGAAAACGATATGGGATCCTCACCGTCGCCTGCGCCGTCGCATTCGCAGCGGCAATTAATCGCGGCGCCGCATCCTGCGCAGCTCTGAGACTCGCTTGATACGTATTCAGCGTCGCCTGCGCAGCCTGGTACCCAGCTCCATTAAGGACTGCTTGTGCAGTGCTCAGAGCACCTTGAGCTGTTTTGAGGGCTCCTTCTTTGGCTACAACACATCCAATCAGCGAACTACTCAAATATTCAAGCATGGATAGTATACCTAGTGCTGCTGTCTTTGCTGCCGCTAGTTTCGCGGCCTATAGTCATACGTTAGTCCATGATTCCAGTTCCGTGCTTATGTAGTGGGGATAGATAGGAACTCACCAACGCGGCCCTCTGCAAGAAAGACCCATGATCTAAATCAAACTGCGCCTTGCTCACCGCCTGATTCGCAGCATTGAGATCATCTAACCCATCATTAGCTTCTCACTCCGCTCGTCACGGAAGAAGATAACCATACTCTGAGCATTCTGCACCGAATTCTGAGCATTCTTTACACTCTGAATCGCGTTCCCGAACTTAGAATCCATATCCTTCTGATACCCTGCCAGCGCCTTCTGCTGCACCGCGATATTCGCCTGTGAGTCCGCTGTAGCTTTCGTCACGCCGGCCTGCGCGGCCTGGATCGCAGCCGCAGACTTAGCTTTCTGTTGCTCCAGTGCCTGCGTCGCCGCATTCACTTTCGCCGTATACGCAACCATGACTTGATCAATATTCGCCTGCAGCTTCTTCTGCCCGTCGGCCGTCGACTTGGTCACTTGATCCACTGCCTGCTGGGCACTCGCTGACTTGGCTGTCCATGCCGCCTGGGCTTTACTCAAGTCTCCTTGTGCTTTGGCGACAGATTGCTTGAACGAGGCTTCTGCTTGATCCAAGGATTTCTGCGTCTGGTCGAAGCCGTCTTTTACTGATTTCTGGGCCGTGACGAGTTGCATGTTCGCTTGCGAGATGAGGTAGTTGAGGATTTTCTGCTCTAGTACGGCGTCGAGTTGGAAGTCTAGGCTATCGAGACCTTTCGGGTCAACGGCTCCGAGCATCTTTCCTGAGATAGTGAAGGGGAGAAGTTCGGTAAATGCGAGACTGAGGACGAATTGGAAGTCAGGTTTGGGAAGAAGCTCGGCTTCGACGTGGATTGATGCCGCGACTTCAAGCAGTTTGGTGCCGCCGTCCATGAGGAAATGTTGCTTGCTTGGCGTGAGTTGAAGTTGGACTTGAGCATCAGGGGTCTTAGAGCCGGCGATTGCAAGAGGTCCGACATTGAAACCTTGGAATGAACCTGTGATCTCGATACCGTCATGAATGAGTGCTGACATGGAGGCTTTCTTGCCGAATAACTCCATGCTTCCGAGGAAGGATGCACCTGGAGGATACACTGTGGTTCCGATAGATACCCCAGTGGAAAGGGTGAGAGCTACTTGTTCGAAATGCAACATGCTCTGGTCTGGAAGCGGGATTGGTTTTCCGGTTATATCGGAGGCGAAGCTGATCAAGTCACTCAAGCTTAATTGAGCCAGGCTTGCGCTGATGAGTTCTTGCGTCGGGTCATTTCCAATCGACAAGGCCACCTGTGCCTCGGTCGTCCCAATTGCAAGACCACCGCTGATGGCCAGCGTGCTGGGTGTTCCAGTTGTGAAAAAGGTCTGCTGGTCAGAAAACCTTCCATCTAGGTATCGATCAGATACTCACAGCGTAAGTTATGCCAAGCCCAAGTGCCATATTTGGACCAATCTTGACATTTGGACTGATTCCAAACGGATTCATCCAATAACCCGTCAATTGTCTAATTTCAATATCAGCAGCATCTCTCAAATCGATAGAAGAGGACCTACCCAGTCGCAGAAGCACTGACAACGCTAGCCTCCAATGTCATCGTAAACACTAGAGGGGCAGTCTGCTTTGGCACAAGGATATTCAACCCCGCACTGATTTGCAAAGATGGAGGTTTTGCGATATCCAAGCTCACTGAGATTGGCGTCGATGTAATATTGGGTCCGAAAGAGATCTGCGTTCCATTAGATGAAGGCTCCTCTTTATGCCAGAAACTTACCGCTTTATCCATTGGGAGAACAATCCCAAAGTCGAGGCCTGCTCCTTCAATCAATGCCACTCGAAGGATCAGTCCGTCCATGTTGACTCTGGTTATCTTATTCAATGCATCAATGCTGTCGATCTGAGCACACAGCGAAACTCCTACTTCAAATCAGCGACGTACTGCTTCGCCTCGATCCTCCACTAACCTTTGATGATGGGGTAGTTATATTTATTCGTGAACCCAGCAACTGGGTGGTCCGTATTGCCAGCAATCAAAGCTATCTGCCTCATCGGAATATCCAGAAAAGTTCCCTTCAGGTTCGGCGCCAGACCCGAAGAAGTAAGCGGGACATTGTACTCCCCATAAACCGTCCACTGCAGTGACTCGTCGGGCGATTTTGAGATGTAGACAGTGCTTGAGATCTCCAGACCCCCGAACTCGACAACGCCATTGATGCCAAAATGAGCAGGCATTTGACCTTTCGTCGGGATACTTGGCGCGATGAAGACTTCAAAGGACGCCTGCTTGATAGTTAAATCATCTATCTTGACGTCTCCTATGCTTCCAGAAATGTTGACTCCCTCTCGATCGATTTGGATCGCTGCTTCGGCAGCCGTGAAATCATCGATAGTCGTCGTACCCGTGAGGCTGATACCGGTAGGATCAATATTGAGAATGAGCGAACCAAATTCGATGTCGTGATCAAATGCAGGCAATGTCCCACCGAGAAGACCGCCAAACATCTGAGAGATAGAACCGAGATCAAAATCATCAATCTCAGCAGACAATGCCCAGTTACCTGTAGCAATTAGTTAGCATCAACCCTTGACAAGGGATGAGCAAGCACACCTTTCATGAAAAATCCTTCCAGAAGAATATATTCATCTCCCTTTTGTAGAGTTGCTGAGATATCAAATACAAGAGTGTCTGTGACACGAGTCTCGTCAAATTGCGCTGACATTGAAATCTCGCTCAATGTCAAGCCAATGATACCGAAGACATCCTTCCAATCATCATCTTGCAGATTGAAAGCGAGAGAGTACAACGTCGCCGCCTTTGACAGAATGAACTCCATTTTCAACGGAGCAGCAGATCCGGGAAGAGTAAGCAGGGCATCTCCAAATAAGGAATAACCCAGTTCGTGGTACTGACGGTACGCTGGAACGGTATCATATCGTCTGTCAACCGTAACCTTGACGCCAACACTTGTGAATTGGATGAAATTGGCTAAAGAGACATTGATCCCGTCAAAGGTTCCCGTGATGCTGAAGCCAGCAGGAAGGTGAGCATGAGTCCAGTCACGCTGCTTGCTGAAAATGCTTTCCACTTGCATCAACGGACGTTCCTGCTTGAAAATCGCCTTCAAGATCTCCCCAACTGGTTCCAACGCACCTTTAAATGCTACGTCTGCTTCGAACCAAAGCCCGGCAGGCTTTCCTTCCGGGGTCGGCACACTGTTGTAGTTCAGTTGGACATTTTCGAGTCCAATAGTGTCAAACGCATCTCCAACGAGATCGGAGAACAGTTTCCCCAAACTTATACCAAGTGGGACTTTGACAATCTCCTTGACTCCAGCGCCTGCAGCTGTTCCTTGGAAGGTGTAGAGTTTTGCAGCAATGTTGCCGAACAATTGAAGATCGCCAGTGAGAACGAATCCAGGTGGGGTGGATTGGGCTGGAGTTGATGAAACGGCCAATCTCCTCACCTGTCTCACTCCTGCAAGACCATTGGCAGTTGCGAATGGACTGATCACATTTCCCATTGAGTGTTGGGAAATGTTGCGCGGAGCATCTGCGACTTGAATCTCGTCCGTGTGGAGTCCATCATCGGTAGTTGTAAGTTGGGCAGGCGAAATCGAAACAAGATGTCCGTCTGTGTCCAACGAAACGAGCGAGGGTTGTTGTAACTCAGTGCCAAGGACATCTACTGCGCCTCCCTGCAATGCTTGGGACCAGACTTGAGCATGAGGGAGGTTCTGAGGAGCAGTTGACGTGACGAATCCTGGACCTGCAAGGCGGCCGACAGTGGCAGGTGTATCATTTCCAATAGAAAGAAGAACTGAAGTCAGCGCATTGGTATTGAATACATCCGTGTCGTCCGCTCCTAGCCGGGTTCTTGGAGTTGACACGAAGGCCATGGTTTGATGAACGTCATGCATTTGCACATTACCCGAGAGCTGCTCCTCCTTCCTCTTGTCGTAGAGAGTGCTTCGGAGATTCTGATCCAGGTAATTCTCCAGATAGGTCAAGAATGGCCGCTGGAAGTTATAAAAGCTTGTCTCCCACGAGCCGACTGGAGCCGAATATGGCGAATTGCCATCATTCAGTTCGAATTTGTACTTGAGACCGTACCACACCCAGTACGGCTTTTGATCTAGCAGCTTCAAAGGTGAGATATAAGAATCAATCAGTGCTTGACGCGTCGGGATGTCTTTTTTCTGCTCAACAATTGACAACGTGGCTGTGGCTTTATACACTTTGGTTTCGGGGTGCTTTGGTCCCAGGACGTCCTTTCGAAACTGGAACTCGTATTTCAAGAAATTCTGAAAGGCGCTTTCATATCTTTCACGAATGTCAGCTGCTACAGTCGATGGTTATGGTTTTTGCGGTGGGGGGATGATATACCTTGTCATCAGACTGTTCGTTTCGGAGGTGCCGAACATGAGATTGCCTGTTTTTTGGCCGTCGATGCCGTAAGCATGCCCGACCTTGTGCAGCCACTAGGATTTCGGCACACTTATTAGCCTTCTTTCCAGCGATCAAGGACTCCAGGATGCAAGACCTGTCGAGTCTATACATAACATAAATCAGACTCACCTCAGCAGGGTAGTTTCCGCCAGGCCAGTTCCCAGAAGGGGGTATCCTAATTGTCCCGTTGGGCCAATGAAATGCCTCAGCAATCTTTGTTTTCCTTAGCATTGAACAGCTGCAAGAGCAGTAGAGATTGATTGAGTAGAATTGAACTCAACTCACCCTTGAGGCACTTTCGCCCATCACCGAAATCTGACTGAGATCCGTATCTCGACTCGGTTTGGTTGCTATCTTTGAGGCCGAGACCTGCATTTTTAGAGGCTCGTCCCCAGCGGCACTCGATGCTGCAGTCGATTGCTTTGCTGGCTTTCTCTGTGCTGTCGCCTCTTCCTCTGCTTCAAGAAAGGATCCCTTCCTCTTGGAGCCCACGTTGGTAAATGGCTTGATTTTGAGTGTCGTGGTCCTCGCAATGTCTGCTTGAGTGGGAACTTCGCGGTCTGGTCTTGCGTTCAGGTAGTCCACCCAGTCACTATTTGAAATCCAGACTTCATAATCTCCGTATGGAGAAAGAGAAAGCTTCATTGCATCAGCATACAACCACAGTTCAACCGTATTTACGCACCTTTTTGCAGTTCGGTACCGCACTCGTCCCCCCACCGGGAAGAATCTCGGGGATCTGTTTACACTTATTGCTCTTCTTATCAAGGATCGCTTTCACAGCATCTGCAAACTCTTTGTCGTTGAATCGGTCATAGTGCATCAGACGAAGCTTGAGATGGATGGCTGGGTTGATTGAGCGAGACCAGCTTGTGCCACTAATATTCTGGGCCGGGAAAGCGTCTCGCAACCACTCTTTCCACTTGTCAATTGGCAGGCTTTTGAATGTCTTAGGGTTATTGATTCGTCCCAAAAATGCGTCGACTTCCACCGCTGTTCCATGTTCCGTTCGAACTGGGAGTCTTTCACCATTTTCCCAGACAAAATTCTCTGCAATCAATGCATCAATCGCTTTCACGGACAAGTATGCTGAGATGATGCCCGGGTTCTTCTCAGCGATATAACGATCGACGTCCGCTTTGTTGATATGAATATAGTAGTCCTCATGTCCGTTGAGAAGATATTGCTTATAGTCCAATCCCAAGGACTCTGTGTCATTTGCCGGAGTCTTTACCGTATAGAAAAGAGCACGTCTTGCGCCGCCATCGAATAATTCGGTATGAACATCATCTGGATAAGCGACGTTCCAGCCAGGCTCAGCAGTGTCTACAGGAGGACCGGCGTCGTTGATTTCAATTTCTGATCCTGATGACATGTTGAGGACTTGCTTGTGACTTTGCAGTACAGTACGTATGATATTCTGGGTCCGAATACTTAATGGAATCTCAACTGAGCGTCCAGAACTGTGTACGGCTGGATATCTCACGTAAGGAACTCAAGACATGGCATCGTGACAACGTCGGCCGCAAGCAGTGAGATTCATTTGAGAGTTGTGGCGTTTATGCTGTCATCCTTCTCAGCTCATGCAAGCCTTGATGTTGACGCAGCTCTCAGGAAGTACTCTCAGGTGTTACAGTACTGGATCATTGAAATAATCACGATATCTCATCTAACTTTTGCATTGATAGAGGCCTCGGAATTCCTCTGCCTGTATACTGATACATGACTTCGCATAGCCCCAAAATTTTCCGTCAATAGTTAGCAGAACAGTGTGAAAAAAGATAGCTATTTTGAAGCTCTGCCTTGCAGCAAGCTCGGAAGCACAACTCCTGAAGTCTGTTTCCTATTGGTGCTCAGAGAATTGCGACGCTGCACTAGGATGACAAAGTCTTGGCGGCTGACACCACAGGAACAAATATAATGTCCTCGAGTACGTTCCGCGTGCTGGTGGCAGCGGCGGCTGAATCGTGCTGATGCAATAAGCACCTTATTTCTGATCGCACATTCTGAAGGCGCTTCTACAGACGAGTGTGGCCAATGGTGTAACAAATTTTCGAATTTGTACCTCCTAGAAGGAGCTTGTTGTCGAGGTCAGGTGTTTTCACAGGATCGACCTGATTGGAGTAGATCTCCTTTCCTACGAGCCTCAACATAGAGACGAAAGAGATCGGGAGTTGTGCTCCTCCAGATCTATCGTGGCAATAAGAGGTCACTCGACGTTGTTATCATTTAAGGATGGTTTGGAGAAGCTGAAACTTATATTTAACGATGATAGAGGTCAACTTTAAGAGCTGAAATCGCTTCATATCTATATCGCGCTTCTTATTCAGCCACCCGTGACCTTATTCTTTACAGTCCCGTCGGGACCTGACCAGAGGTGAGATGAAGCCAAATGTGTATGGAGTTTTCAACACTTCTCCTAACATATCGCCTGAATTAAATCCAATAACTAGCAGCAGGCAGTAGTAGTGAAGTCGCTTTACTTAACAAACATAAGTACTTCCGACAGCGAATACAAGATCGACGACAGCATGATAAGCGACGGCAATACAAGTAACAAAAGATACGAAATTAAGGCAACTGATCATAGTAGTAGAGCACAGTGGCGTAGTTTGGGAGGGGAATAATCGAAGCTACGAGTCTACAATTCGTCAATGAGTGAGTAAGTTGGAATTTCACAAGTAGCTCAGACCGGCCATAATCCAGACTTTGCCCAACGAAACATTTGTTGCAGAACAGGTGTCTGAGACAACGGATGTATTTATGCCTCTATATTAATCAGGTCTAGGTGGTATATAGCTCTCTATGAATGTGTGCCTTCAAAACTTGATGAAATTAGTCTTTTCTTGGAAAGCATTTTCATTAAGGATAATTTAGCGTAAGTGAAACCAAGGTGAAATAAATGACCCCAGATCAGTGACTGAATCAATCAAGATGGTTGACATCTACGGCTTGAATCGCGTTACTAGTGAACTGCGAAACAAGCAGCGTCTTCCCATCCGGGCTAACCGCGAACTCCCGAAGGAACAAACCGGTCGGTATTTGTGGAAAGCCCTGCGTGCCATTCAGAGCCCCCTTCACATCAATAACCGTCAGACCAGTAGTCGAATTGGTGTAGCTAAATCTGTTGGAATCCGCTGTGATGATGTACTGTCCATGGTTGACAAACGTGAGGCCGACTGGAGATGTACCAACTTGCACGCTGGCAACTAGCGCATCTGAGGAGCCGTTCTCCACTTTGGCAGCGTCGAATGCAAGAAGTATGTTGCTTGCTCGAGCCGTGACCCAGACGTGCTCGCCACTGTGGGATACGATGACTCGGACAGGGTTGCAGCCTGCATCAACACTGGTAATAAGAGCCGCTGACGGATTATTTTTCAGTGTTGCGACATCAAGAACACTCAGTGTGCCAGTCGCATTTTTGCTGTTCACGCCCTCGCTGGTTGCGTATAATTTGCGTCCATCCGGCGACAACGCGGTGCCAACGACTAAGTACTCAAGAGCAATGTAGCCGATGTAGCCGCTTGATATCGTCCCATTGCAGGTCCGATTCAACTTGTAGACCTCAATCGCTCCGTTTCCGGCAGTCACAGTGTCTCCGTGCTCTATGCTCAAGAATGCATATTTGTTATCAGGGGAAAGAGTGATTTCGATGGAGGTTGGTCCCGACACTGAATGGTGCCGGCAGCGCGATTTCACGGATCAAGGCTGGTATGAATGTCGATGTATTGGGGACGCCCACATTGCCGATACTAAGTGCCGCAAATTCAATATCGTTGCTAGCATAGATAAGTCCGAAGGGGTTGCCGGGCACGGTCAGATTTGCCGATGGCACATTGAGCGTACTCGGGTTGGAGCAACACTCTGACAGCCTACTATGGACGCACCAGCAGCGGCCGCGATGCAGGTAGCTATTGCTATCCAAGATCTGATTATGGAAGTCATGCTGCGATACTGTGATCGAAATCAGTCATCCGAACAACACTTGACATGATCCGTACTTACAGAACGGGAATCAGATCATGATTCGGATCTTGACTGATTGACACTTGGAACCGCAAAGCTTGTCTCAACGTCAGCACGAAAGCAGGGAGAAGGCAAAGTTTAGAACTAACTTGAAGGTGGAGTAGTTAGGGACTGGTGAGCAGACAAAACCATTCTCACGCGAGCAGAATCAATTGTAGGTCCTCCTATGAAGTGGTTGCCAGACATTCCATTATTTGAGTAGTTTCCCATCCATTATATAGAGTAATTCAAATGTCGCATTTCGTCCAATTCTAGAAAATAAGACGACCATCGAATCCTTCCCGTGTATAAGCACTAGGTTGGATTACCACGAGGTCGATCTTTCCATTGTGCCTCCCACGTTCTCGGATGCTTTGCCAGGAATAGCATGCCAGTTTTTGTCCCTTGTAGGGCTTACTGTGATTGAACTCTCTTGAGCTTCCCTGGTAGCGAGAGGTAGCATCGGCATCATAGCAGGTTTGTAGGTCAAGGGGCTGTACAAGGAAGTACTCGTAATCAAGCCTTTAGGCGAGGCGAAGTCTGGAAGGGTAGGGGAGAGAAAGTCGCGCGAAGTCGTTCAGACTCATATATTGTTCCCGCAGAGCCACCACCATGCCGCAAGCCTTAACACATGTCAATGAGTTCAACTTATGAGAAGGGATCAAAACCTAGAGCACGGCATCAGGTGACTTGCTCTGCGCGAGCTCTGTCCAGATGTTCCGGAAAACCTCTCGTGCCCGGAATATTTCGACGGACCCTGAATTTCTATAAAGTCAGGTTCCCAGACGCGGGGAAAACATCCATCGTATTCGTATCCTGCATGGCGAACCCTCGAAAAATTGGTGGAGTCATCCGCAGTGGTATGATTCGATTGATCGAGTTCAAAATCCCACAATTGAACTTTTGATAGATTTTCTTTTCCTTCGATTATGTATATGCAGAATCAAAGTTGAATTAGTCCCATTTCTGGTTTGCTATTACTGTTTTTTGCGGCATACTGTATATCTGCATCTCACACTCTGATCGTCTCATTTGGAGGGACAGATAGTCTTAAGTAGAGTAATATATCATATCAGCAGTCTGATCGAATGCCATGGCTCAACCAATAGCTCGAAATGTCATCACCATCATCGGTACAGGTGGAATGGGTACGTACCGTCACAAACCTCTCTCAGTCTCAAGACTGCTGCTCAAAATCTACAGGCATGGCCATCGCCGGACGACTAGCCAGCGGCAAAAAACTGCTCCTGGCAGACTACTCAAACAAAGCACTCGACTCCGCTGTCTCAACCCTCCAAGGCGAGGGCCACGATGCTTCCGGTCACCTCGTGGACGTCTCAAACCTCGCCTCAGTCGAGAAACTTGCCCAAGCCGCTTCTTCCGCTGGCCATCTGGACGCTGTAATCAACACTGCGGGTGTATCTCCCGTTATGGCAACCTCAAAGAAAATTTTTGAGGTTGACTTACTTGGCACGGCTCATGTTATCGATGCTTTCCTCCCAGTCGCTGTACCTGGAACGTCTTTCGTGAGCATTGCAAGTATGGCCGGACATTTTGCACGTCTGTCACCTGAACTGGAGCGACACCTCGCTACCTCGCCCTCTGCTCAACTCCTGCATCATCCAGAGATCGACATGGAAGCCAAAGACTCCGGCGCAGCATACACACTCGCGAAGAAAGGAAATCAGCTCCGCGTCCAAGCTGCTGCGCAAGCATGGGGCATGAAGGGCGCGCGGATCAACAGCATCAGTCCTGGTGTGATTAGTACGCCTATGGGAGCTGCAGAGCTGGATGGCCCAGCTGGGAATGCAGTGATGAGCTTGGTGATGGCGAGTGCGATGAGGAGAAAAGGGACACCGGACGATATTGCTGGAGCTGTGGCATTTTTGGTGGGGAGTGATAGTATGTATGTCACGGGGAATGATATCTTGGTGGATGGAGGGACGGTGAGTGCGCTGAAGTGGGTGCAAAGACCGGAGGCATAGGGAGCCTACGTGAGAAGTCGGAGATTTCTATTGTGGTGAGTTGGAGACTCATCTACCTAATGTGTTCCAGATCTGTTTATTTACCAATACGGGTGGTCTTTTGAAATCTTTCTGATCCCAAATATCTTTCCCATATCTCAGATTCAAATTTGCAAATAATCATGGAGTTTGTTCAATCCACGAATCCAAGTTTTCAAAATCAGTCTCTTTTTCGAAGAATTTCAATCATCATTCATTAAATTCACAAGCTGAGAGCCTAGGAGCTTCTATTCAAGTACAGTACATTAATATGCGATGCTCTGAACTCCAAAAAGCGAAGGTGCGCGGAGGTCAAACGCCACGCTATCAAGAATCGCAGCTGCGATGTCCAGCATCACGTTTTGAGTTTACGTTCTCATGCTTTACTCCCCACCCAGGACCTCTAACGGGTCTAGATCTTGCTGGTGGCATTCGCTGCTGCTGCTGGAACAGTGCAGTTCGCCGTCGCCTGTGTGATCGTTAGCACATACTCACAAGAGGGTGGCATGAAAGGGAAACCTACCGCCGCCAAGTTCATCATGTTCTGCGTAATTCCTCCCTTGAAATCTCCCTTCAACATCTCAACCGTTTGGTTCATCACCGCAATACTTGAGTTCGCAGTCAGCGCCAAACCCTGCGTGAGGCTCAATTCCGTCAATTGAGCCGTCGCTACGATTGCCAAGCCCGCGATCGCACCGTTTCCTGCTGGTGCAATCTTCTGGTTGTTCTCTCTGATCGCGATGCCTTTGGTGACGAAGTTCAGGAGGGAGCCTTGAGTGGCAGAGTAGAGTGTCGTGTCCATGGGATTCTGAGCCAAAACGTTGCCAAGTGCAGTAACAGTTGTTAATTCATTGTACTGGTCATCGATATTGGATTGGATGCCAGAGGCCAGGGCCATGACAGCGGAAGAGCAGGCAGAGGTAGAGTTCGTTGCGCTCGTCGCATCCTTCACCGCGGTATCTCGTTGATTAGAGACTGTGACTCTGCTGTCGGTCTCGATGAAGAGGGAATTGGGGAGCGCGAGGGCGAAACCGAGTTCGAAGAGGAGAGGAAGCAGTGTTGAGAAACGCATCTTGAATATACTGTTGTAGTTGAGAGAGTGACTTGAAGTAAGAGTAGAAGATAAGAAGATAAGATGAAAGAAAGAACATGAGAATATTAGTTGGATTCCTAGGCTCGGCCGATCTGAAGAAATTCCAGAGACGGGACAATATCGACAGGAAGGCCTAGTATTAAGTATGGCGTAGTGGGCCAGAGAGGACAAAGACATGCATGAAGAGCCGATATAAAGTTCGCAGATATAAACTTTTGCTCTGCCGAAGCTTGAGACGGCCCCCGTGAGGTTGGGGTTGCGAGCGAACTCTATCCGTGCTTGGCTGTAGTAGCGGAGAAGATGGGACGGATGATCTGTTTGGTGGTACGGTGCTGAGGAGGGGAATCTGTAGGCGGGTCAGACTCAAATCCTTGGATCTCCCGAACTGAATGGAAGTTTTGAAAGGCCGAAAGACCGATGGACGAGGGAGGATAATTTTGCGGGGGTTGACACTTGATTATGCTGTCCGAATGAGTTGAAATGAAAGTAGTTGGTGATTACGCTGAGTACGTGTTCGTACTTTGTCGCTTCGAGTGCTTCGTCCTTCGAAGATGCCGTTTGCTCGAGCTAGATCCTGAAAAGGAAGGAGAAGAGAGACGCCTCCTACTGAAGCAAACACCAGTGCAAGAACCCGAATGCTTTTCCTACACAAGATCAAGAAGAGAAAGTATATTTCTAATAGCAGCCATTCAGAGAGGGGGAAATGGCATACAGACAGCGGATGAGGAAGCTAAACGTTGGAAACAAGGCTTCGGAACAGCAACTTGCCACCCTGAAAATGAAACGTCCATACATAAGGCTTGCATAGCCATCATGACGCCCTCAAGCCCAAAGGTTCGGCGATCACTGACGCCCAATCTGGAGAGTGCAGAAGCAAAGTCCATCATGGATGTTTCTGTGGGGAAGCGTGGCACAGACTGGTGTTCCGGGCATTTTTAACTCCAAATCTGGTGGCTTTGCAGGGGTAGTCCAATGAAGGCGGCTCCCGTGAAACCGAAACACGAACTTAGAACAAACTTTAATGTCCAGGAAGGCCCATTGCAGCCAATGGAAGAGAGCAACTTTGCTCACCAATCGCAAAGAGGAGGGTTCATACTCTTATATGAGACCCAAATCTGCCATCTTTCAGTGTCATGAATTAGCCTAATGGCCCTCCTCATCTCGACAACAAATCTCCATGAAGTCCGAATCCGAAGTCAAAAGGTCGAGCTTTGGTATTCCCGGTCCTCATCTCGGCGTGTCCCTTTGTTGCGGAGTTCGTCTGAACACAATTGGGCATGTAGCAAAACACTTCAGGAGTGTACTGATGTTGCCGAATGTTTTCAAATCGTACTCTGCTTCCCATGTCTTCGAGGTTGAGGATTCTGGTTAATCTCAAATGACCTTTGTGACGACAATACATAATCTATGCATACAGTTGATAGAGAGCTCGTCGTGATGCCAGATCTCGTGAGCAAGAGGCTTCCCAATATTAGACGAAGTCATAAACAAAGTATGACCCCACGGCCTCAAAAGCTTCTCAAACCAGAAACATTTCCGCGACTGAGGCACTGACAAAGGTGATGCGAGACTAGGTCTGAGCATAGAGCAGTTGTTGTTGGTTGATCATATAGCTTGAAACGGGAGATGCGCGAACTGATGTTCTTGGCGGGAGGAGGGTTCAATGCCATTCGCTTGTTTCTGGTGTGGGTTCAACACGTGATACCCCTCTTGTTCTTTTCCAAAATGGTCATATCCTTTTTTGTTGAAGAAGAGTTTGAAAGAACTTGACTTCCTGATCGCAAATAAAACGTATCAAGCAAATGTCAGGTCTAAATTGCAGCCAGTCGCAGTTCTGAGCTCTTGTCTTGAAGTCTGTCATATTTTTAGCATCTGATAACACACCCTTCTGCGAAGGGAAATGTCTGGAAGTCTTCCGAATCGAGTTTAAAGAGTTTCCTTGAAATCTTATTTAAGAGCATATGCTTCTCGTCAATGCCAATCATATACGAGTCTCCTAATGGCTATATATAATGTTACTGCTGGCATCTATCTCAGGCCTCGTTCCATCTTCTAAATTGAACACCTATCAACCCTAGAACTTTCATCCTGGACGAAATCATACAATTCAAGTTTCTTTTTGCATTATACTAATTCAAATTGAATCCCTGCTACAAGTCAGCAGAACATCTCAAATGTAAAACATCTTCTTTATCAACCATCCATCGTTCCAATACCTCCGTAAACTACTTAAGAATGAAAGCTACCACAGGTTCTAAATCACTCTTCAAGGACCATGAAAATCTATTCCGGCCAACCGCTCACCCATACACCTATATTCAAGTCATGTCACCATCACATGAAAACCACAAGCCCATGACTCCTGCCAAACTCTACTCAAATTTTCGGTCCTTCACTCGGCCCCACACCAGCTTTGCAACGCCTATCCAGAGGCTCGAGAACTTCTTGTCTTCCGTCTCCTACTTATGAAATTTCAATGCAGCAAGAACAGATATCATGATAGATTTCTTGAAACGCGCCGCTCTTAACATGTGGGACTATGTGGGATATGTGGGATCTCCATGCAAAGTTTGATAGATCCCACATGCGTATTCGGCAAACAGCTTGATATTGATATATAGGATTGATCTGTACATGTAGATCGGAGAGCAACCCTCATGCCACAGCACTAAGAACATGGGACCTTCGATTCATTCATTATATGTGTGCATTCATTCGAATCTGGTCGAACTATTCAAAAGACCTTCCGTTCCAACCCAACCCAGTCCGATTCCTTTTCTTCCAAACCAAAACCAAAACCAGTCCTCCCATATTTTCAAATCCAAGATATCCAATTCGATCCTGTTCCCAACCCACGGCGACATCACAGCACGCCTTTTCAGACTCCAGAGACGCCATCCCAATTACCCTAATCCCAGATTCTGGGAGATGTCGCTAAATCGCATTCAAACATCACACATTGTGGTACTCTCCTAGAAGACCCAACAATCACTCAAGGACCCATCCTCGGCCTCGTAGGACCCATAGGACTACTCGGCACACTCCCCCCATTCAACCAACTCCCATCTCCATTCCAATTACTCCCTCTATTTCCCTCTCTATGCTCCACAATCCCCAGCTCCTGACTCTCCCTCCCATTCCCCCCTTTAATCTTCCCCAAAATAACACTAAACCTTCTACTCAGCCTCCTCACCGGGCTCTCGTGCCCCTCACTCCCATCAAACCCACCAACACTATTCATCCTACTCCCTCCAAGAATCAGTCCATCGGGCTGTGGGTCGACTTGATGCCTGGCTGACGGGAATAGATTGAGATAAACCGGGAACAGCAGACCGAAGGAAAATAAAGCAACGATGACACAGTACGAATATTCGACAGATCGGTCGTCAAGTTTCTGCACAGCCCACATCACGAACGGAAAAACCCCTCCCCCACTCGTAGCAGCAGTCAAACATCCCGCTCCCCACTTCGTCCTCCTCCCCAACCCTCTCAACCCCATAGCAAACAGCATTGGAAAAACCGGGCCTTCAAAAAAGAAGAATACTATTGCGGGGCCGGCAATCGCGTTCGCGTTACTGCGGATAGACATGGTGAGGATGGAGAAGATGAGGCAGCCGAGGAAGATGAATAGCAGAAGGATGCGGGGTTTGATGAGGAGGCAAAGGGGAGCGAAGAGGAAGCGTCCTATCGCGAAGGTGGCGTGGCCGACGAGGACGTAGTTATCGGGCGTTAGGGTGAGGCCGACGCCAGAACCAGAGGGAGAGAGCGTGACGAGGAGCCAGGAGAACCAGGCGGACATGCTTTCTTGGGCCGCTACATATAAGAATTGCGCGAATACCGCAAGCGCGAGAGTGGTGTATATGAGAGGAAGTTTGTGTTTGAGGAGAGGCAAGGAGACGGTCTGTGAGCGGTAGATGCCTAGGTTTTCAGACGAGGCTTGCAGGTCGGTGTCGCTGGCTTCGGGGAGCGGCATGTAGTAGAAGAAGAGGGCGAGGATGACGGTGAAGAGGGCGATGGCGAGGTAAGTCCATTGGACGTCGATGAGGGTTGGGCGAGCGACGACGCTGGGAAAGAGGACATTCTCTGCCAGAAGTTGGCTAAAAATGGTGGCTGTTGCTTGGACGCCTTGTGCTAACAGTATTCTGAACTCGGCTTTGGCGGTTGGACCGCAGAGCGCAAGGAAAGGGTTTGCTGCTGTCTCAAGGACAGAGAGCCCAAATCCGACGACAAAGTTGGAGATAATGAAGCCAGGAAATGAGGTGAGCACCGCAGAAGGCCAAAACATGAGTGTGCCAGTCCCATATATACAAAGGCCAGTGATGAACGTGGCCTTGAATCCACCATGACGGAGCACCCACTGTCCAACCGTCAATGCGCCGAAGAAATATGCCCCAAAATATGCGGTCGTGAGACCAAGTGTCTGGCTGGTACTCTGATTGGCAATTTGACTAATCTCGTTGTTCAGTGTATTCAGTAATCCGTATGAAAATCCCCAAAGGAAAAATAATATCGTAACCAATGTACAGTATTTGAAGGATTCCATGCCCTTCGTTTTGAGCATGCTTTTCGGCCTCTTCATATTCACGAAGCCGAAATAAACAGTGTTGGTAGTGCCACTAGTACCATTTGTATGCGGGCAGTTGATTGTGCCAGGTTCCATTCCTGGAGTGGTGAGGAAATCCATCATATCCATTTCCTGCTGCATATCGCCTCCAACTTGAGCAGGAGGAAGTGGTCGAATTCTAGGAGTAACCTGATCGATGGATGATAATCGGTAGCCATTGTTGTCTTGCATATCATCCCGAATTTGAGATGAAGACGAAGCCGTCTTGTCTGTTGCGGTTCCAGATCCTGAGAGGTCTGTAATCATAGATGGCCGAATGCGCTTGATCAGCGGCTTCAAAGTCGGGATACAGGCGCATATAATCCCAATATTGACCTCGACCGCTGACCACATCAGCGCTGTGCTGGCGTTCCATGCAAAATCCAATCCAGTTCCGAGTCTTGCTTGGCTAATTGCCTGGTTATCGTCCGCTTGTTGGAGGTAATATATCCGGACCACATCCACAATTGTGACAAACACACCCAATGCGAAGGTTAAGACGAGAACAGTTTTCTGCCGTTGCGGGAGTCGCATGCCAGTCAACACCGGAATTGGAAGTACTAAGATGGCAAGATCTGTAATGATGTTGACTGGCGCTGAGCAGAGGTATAATGTGACAATTGATATACATTGCTCGTTCGATTGCGAGGGGTTGTATGCAGCACTGACCGGACTGCATTGGAAGGCATTCAAAAATGTGAGGACGACTCCTGCGACATTGACCACGGCGAGTGTAACGTATGAAGCGATTCGAAGGATATATTGGGTATTTCTCGACATGCGGAGGTAGAAGATTAGGATCGAGGTTTTCGTCGCCATCAACGCAGGATTCTGCCAAAGTCAGCAAGTGAATATCAACCAGAGTGAAAATCCTACATATAGAATCGTGAACGCATATTCACTCCTCCGCAACGACGGTAGCCATTCTGTCGGAATGTCGACATCGTGTCTGCCCAACCCTTTGGAAGTGCCATAATCAATCGAGAAGCTCAATCCGAATGCAATGAACTGCCCCAATTAGCCACTTCCATCCGGCGTGAAGGGGAGTCCTCACCCAAGCCAATATCATAAACCAATCATCCCACGTCCGATTCCTGAGCACACCAAACCGAGATATTAATCTTGAGACCACAAACACAGTCGCCAGCACAAACGTCGTCGTCGTGACGATAAACACCGCCTGTCCGCGCGAATTGTGACCGCTGACGTCGGACATCTTTCCCCTCTCTTGCCAATCTCCTACCCAATACGCATATTCGTATATGTATTCTGATTTTCGTTCGAAGGAGAAGCGTATGTCATGGCTGTTGTCCCGTATTCAAATTCCTTCTCTCCATCCTCTAGCGTGTGCTTCCTGTGCCTCGTCTCAAGATGCTCAATCCGTCTCTCTGCCGTTCTTCAGAACCCAAGCCGAGACCAAAACCTTCTCTCGCGTGCTTCGAACCGATGAAGAACCTTCTTTTTCCCTCCCTTCCCGTGTGTCGAAAACGTGGCGGTCACAAGCGGCCCAATCTCTCTCTTACACTGCCTTCTATTGCTAGATTGCCCTCGACTCGAACATAAAATGCGTCTGATCGCAGTTTTGCCGTCGTGCACGTCCCCTTCGGATTCGGATGCGAATCGCGGATTCCCTCGCCTCGACCAGAAATGATACCAGATACAATGACAATTGTTGACAGAGGTAGTACAATACAAGTTGAGTTGAGCCCAGCGTAAACCTTTGCCGTCGTCCGTCAACCACTAGCCTTTCTCTAGTCTCTGCTCGCTGGATCCGTGGCGCCGTCTTCCCCAACATCCACCATTCACTGCAGATCGCTTCTCATCCCTCCCCAGAAAACCCGGACCCTGAGCTGGGCAAAGGCCGCAAAAAGCAATCTTCGAGCCATGATTCGCTCGTTGGCATATGGCCAAGGATCCTCTGAAATTTGAGCCATGACTCGAGCTCTTGCACCCTTCGCCAAAGCCCAATGACGTCTTCGTCGATGTCTCAGTCCGCATTGACGGGTTGTGGCCACTCGTTCTGCTGGGCTCTTATCTTCACTTGCTGCTTTACTTACATCTTTCAGCATCGCACGTGCTCAAAGTGCTTTTTGGTGAGGAAGTTCGTCGGGATTGCTACTTGGGGAGAAATGAGATGCCGCTTTGACTCCGGTCCACGCCTACACACGATTCATGGCAGACGATTAGTTCCCGTTGGGGAACCGGCGGTCAAAGTCTTTTTTCCTGTACTCAGCAGACAAGCTTTTTGATTTCTCCTTTCAAGCAAGATTTCCTGCCTAAAAAGGGAGATCCCGAGATTGACGAGAGTTGAAGAAGCGGCAGCATTGGCGTTCGTTGGAGAAAGCCATCAAGCTCTTCATCGGGCATAAAAAGCACTCTTGTCTCATGAGCAAAGAGAGGGGAGCGGTGAGTATCCAGCGAGCATTTCCCCAGAGTCTCTCGTTCCTCCCGCTTCATATCCCGTCTCCTCACAAATGCAATAATGTTGGGGAAGCGCACTCACACAAGAGACATCCAACCAGCACTCCAAAAATCTCGCTGCCTTGCTCGCCCGTGTCCCCCTCAAAAATCAGGTTTTCTTTTTTTCCCGTTTCTCAAGCCGTGGCCGTGACCGTGACCGTGACCGTGACCGTAGTGTTCATTGTGGTCCCGAGATCTCCAGCGGCCGAGAAAGAAGCGACGACCCCGCATCTTTCCACGCCCAAAAAAAGCCACAAGCGGCAGGCGTCCCAGGAAGTGGACAACCGCTGCGAAGCTTGCCAGAGGTGCGAAATTTCGGGCCGATTGGGATCTCCTCCAATGAGAGGATTATCGTTACATACGAAGTACTTGCTGGAATCGGCGGATGAGTGGAGCAAGAAGCGAGAATGTGGGTGAGGGATGCGGAGTGCGCACGTGATGTGTACCTTGTGGGACGGGACAAGCTGGAGTGCAATATGGGGAAGAGAGGGGGGAGGAATGGAAACTGGGGTATGGGGTACATGACCTATCTTCTACGGCTGTAAGCGATTTAGGCACCTAGCGAAGCCCCTGATGCATAGAAGATACTAAAGTATCTAGAAGGGTGTCAAGCAAGAAGAGAGGCCGGAAAAACTATTTCCGCAAAATATTCCGAAAAGGTACTTGGTAAGTGCAAAGCGCTAGCTAGTGGTGTATCATGTCTCCATATTTCTTTTCTATAGCGAAGGGGTTGTGCTATTGCAGTAGATCCCCTCCAAACTCTGGTAAGCAGGTGCATGAGGTACATGAGCCTGCATAGAGTCGTATTGTTGTATTGGGACGAGAGGCAGGTGATGAACTTTGGTGTGGTACGAGGCGTCAGTGGTAACTGTTGCATTGAGAATCATAGTAGCTGACGACAGAAGTGCAAATCTGCTATTGGCGCTCTTGTATCTCCTTGTCCATATTGGTCTCGGCAGTTTTCAGATTGCAGAGTGTTAATAGGTGAGATTTGAGAGGACAGACGTCGTGTTGCATTCCTGCGGGGATAAACGGCACGTTGGTGCTTGATGTACTTATTGCGTGCCGATTCATATTCGCTGTGCTGACGAAATTCTGAATAAGTGACAACTGAGCCTTGATCATAACGAAAGAAAGACGTTAAAAGTATTAAGGATGAGAGGCTATCTTAATATAGACAGCGAATGGAGCTATTGCATGCCTTCATGCCGATCATGATGGCAGTCGTCAGGAGAATGTGGGGCGTACCTGTTCCTGTGGGGGTCTCAATGGAAGATCAGACGAGAGGGCAAATATTCCATGTTTACAGAGAGAGGAGAGAAATCTGTACTGCCTGACTACCCAAGACCAGATGAGACGGCTTGCACTCCATTCTTATGCCAGTGGCTAAGAAGCTCTGGAATGTCCAGAAAAGCAGTAGGTTATCGGTATGAGCAATAGTAAATAACGCCTAAAATTGCCGTTAAAAACCCATCAACCGCCTGCCTGCCTGCTGCCTAACGGTTGAACACCAGACGAGAGAGCATGTATCCCATCTTCGTGCCAAAGAGTATGAAGCTGTCACGATGTAGCATAAGAAAGGAAGAAGCAAAACTTCTTGGGTTTGAGCAACGGTAAATACCACTTGAAAATGCTATTGGCAACCACCACGCGCCTGCGTGCTTACCGCTACCTAACCACCACCGCAAGACGCCTGGATACAAATGCGTTGAATGAGATAAACCATCCATCCGTGCCTGATTCCATCGTGACAGAAACCATCATCCCCAACTCCATACCGCTTGCTCCCTTAACAATACTAGTAGTAACAATTCCCATCACTACATGCTTTTTGTGACATTCCGTTCAACTGTAATCGAAGAAGGCAGGATGAGATTACCCATTCCCCCCACTCAAAAAGAAATCCAACTCACTCGGCCCACCCCTACTATGTTCATTCTCCGCCAACTGCTCCAACAAACTCAAAAAAGGATCCTTTTCACCTTCCCCCGTCCCTCCCGTCCCAGTCGACTCTCCCGTACTCCTCGCTCCAGGCGTCATGCCCTCTTGCCCATTCTGCCCACCACCCTGTCCATTAACCCCATTCATGCCTCCTATTGGCGTCCCCGCCGCATTCGGCGTATAACCCGTAAACCCCATCTGCGCCATCCCAAACATTGGATCATAAGCTTCTTGCTGCTGCTGATGCTGCTGCAAACTACTAAACGTGTACGGAGGCGAGAAAGGCGTAGAAGACAGCGTCGCCATGCCGTTTCCTGATCCCGGGGCGAAAGGCGTCATGGGCGTGGGTGTTGGGTCGAGCATTTGCTGTTGCTGCTGTGGATTTATACTTAAATGTTCAACGGGATTTTCGTTCAAAGTGCCATTCGGCGTCATGAGCGCGTTCTCGACATGCCCGTTGCGATGCGAGATCTTTAGATTGAGGTGCTTTTTGCGGGACGCGACAGAGGAGTGTTTGCGTTTGTTTGAGTTTGGCATGCTTGGGTCGCTGAGGCCGTTGGTTGAGGCGAGTGAGGAACTGCTCATAGTGCGTGGTTGGTAGAGGTCGTGCCCTGTGTATGCTTCTTGTGCTGGATCAACGAGGATATCGGCGAATGATATGTGGGCGCCGTCGAAGAACTGCCCAAGGTCGCTGTACCGGTCGAAGAAATCCTCCAGGTGGAAGACTGGAGAGTAGCGCATAGGATTACTAGCTAAGGATTTGACGAGCTCGGAGTGGCAGCCGTAGATCGTTTGAAGGGTCTCTCGTTGATGTTGAACAGAAGACCAGGCGTAGCGGAGTTCAGAGAGTTGTTGCATCTCTCGTGACAGGAAATCGGCGGATGCGGAGAAGACTTCGCCTTCTCGGCCGCCTTTGTAGTGGGCGCCGTGAACGTGGACGGTACCTGCGGTACATATACAGTAGCCAACGAAAGCTGGCCATTCGATTGCTGCTGATTGTTTGCCTGAATCGAATTAGCTTGAATTTAGGACCTACGAGAGAAGTGAACGTACCAAGTTCCACCAACTCGGCAATGGCATTCGCATGCAGGAAGCAGAGATTCGTTGCCTCGATCTGCCACGACTGATGCTGTCCAGTTCCGGCAAGCTCGGCTAAATCGATGGGGAGGAAAGGTCGGTATATTAAACAATGTATAAGGTGGTAAATTAGTTTGCTGAGTACGAGCGTGGTGCTGTCCGGTTGTCCAAACAGCGTGTCGACGGAAGAGAAGACATCTTGTGTCCCAGATGCCCAGATATCCAGATCCTGTCGGATTTTAGATAGGTTTGATAATGAATGCCATGGAAAATGGCTGTCTCCTTTCACTCCTCCAGCTGCCAGATATCGATTCGTGATCCCGAGGATTCGGATAATATCAATCAGCATTCCGCTGCTCCCTTGGCACTTCTTCCCTGATCCTGCGTGATACTGCAGATTCGACCCATTTTGGAAGAACTCACCTTCCACTGGGAGCGCAGCCGGATTTGGTGACCAAGATGGTAACCGCAGGAGAATCGATTTGTCGGCAATTAATGAAGGTCGCTTTGAGCCGCACGCGGTGAATCGATCCATCAGGTAGCAAGTCCAGAACAGCCGCCTTCGCATTTCCCTTTCGACCGGTGTCACCCTAGTCTTATGGTCGAACTCTCTGTGCAATTCCAGTGCTACTGCCATCCCAATACCGCTTGCTGTTCCGTATTAGCCTATTTTCTTCTATGCCAGACCATCAAACCCACCGAGCATCATATATGCCTTCTTCCCCTTTCCAGCAGCAGTAAAAGCTATCCCAAGCAGCAGAAGAGCTTGCAAACAATCAATTGAAGGGTCGTCAATATCCAATTCGGTCCTTGCGCGCATCGCATAATCTTCACTCAGCCTCACGGCGGCATGGTACCCATTTGGATGCGCCGTGTATCTGCAAACCATTAGCCATGATCTGTGCCTTATATTCGCTTGACGTACCTCGCGCTGACGGCATAGATGGCGAAGAGAAGGTATGAAGGTATTGAATTGAGTTGGATGCGTTGGCGGGTGGTGGTTTCGTCGAGGATATAATATGCTTTCCCATGGCAGCGTGTGAAATATGTATCGAGCAGGACATCGGGTTGTACAGCCGGCGGCGAGGGTTCACTGCAATTGTAAGTTTCCTTCTTGATACAGCAATTGAATTTCTTACCTTATTGGAGTGGGCGAGTATACTGCCGACTCGGAAGGTATATTTGCTGTGTCGAGTTGCGGCCGTTTAGGTTTGGAGTCCCCGCCATCTGGACTTTCTTTGTCCGCCACCGACCCGTCCGTATTGGGCGAATGCGATTTCTTCTCATCCTTCAGCCTTCGCTCCAAACCATCTACGCGCTTCAACAGAGCTTCTAGAACATCTGTTTTCGGTCCCCGCTTCTTCGGAACCGCATCTAATAGCATGTTAAGTGGATTTAAGCTCAGTGTTTAATTGAACCTACCATATATACACGGGCATTGGAAGACCTGACACGCCTCGCAAGTCGGCCGTAGCCGGTTGCACTTGATCTGGAAAAATTATTAGAGACGCGGAAGAACTCGTTCAGAAGGTGAACAAACCTTCCGCTTCCGACACGATTTGCAATTCATTGACTCTCGCGGTTCGTTGCTCATGCGTCGTGCTGGTAGTCGTTCGATCCCAACTTGCGGCCGGACTGACATCATGAAGCCGACGCGACGAGGCGAGAAGAATAAAAAAGGGCCGAGGTGTGTGACGAGTAAATGAGAGGTCGTTACATCATAAATTTTGATCCAAGCGCAAGGCGCATTGCATCACGGCCAGCGTCGTTGAAGCAATGACAAGGAGCTGGTCCACCTGTTGTATATCATGATTAGATATAGACGAGGCAAATGGGGGACGCGGAGTGCAGCTGCAGCGGCGGATAGCAGGGCACGCAGCCAGCAGCAGCCGGCGTGTGAAGTAGCAGCAGGTAGGGTTCAAGAGGGGAGGAGAAGGGACGAAAAGTCAAGAAAGGTTAGGATGTGTAGATTGAGGTCGGCAGCCTGGTGGAAGCTGGTGCAATGCTGGTGCGGGTCACCAATCGAAGGACTTACCTGATATTGATCGGACCGTCCTGCACCGAAGCCAGAGCTTTTACAGCTGCCCCAGCTTTTTTTCCTGCCTTTGGGCGCAGCAACAATATGTGGGTGAGAAGTCTGAGGGTCCACAGAAGATCAGTTGACAAGTGCTGACACCTATGAGTGCGTGGGGCTTGGATGCTGGATGGGGTTGAGTTGCGAGCTGCGGGTGGTTTCTGGTTTTTGCTGGTGGAGGAGGTGCTGGACTAGCGGACGAAACTGGTATCTCGCGGCGGTACCGTCGTAGATGCGAAGTACCTCGTATGTGTGGCGCTCAAGATGCAGGCCCGCGCAGGACGATGAGAGTGGGATGTTGTGATTGGCGACGCTTAAAGTGGCTGATCTGTGAACGTTGAAGATCCACGGTTTATCTCTAGAACGAGAAAGCTGTAAGGGGAGGAGGCCTGAAAAGAGTCGATAGTGAAGTTCTTCGAGAGTGAAAAGAGACCTTGGGCCGTTGCCCAGCTTAATTGGAAGTGAGATTGCGGGGAGGTGAACTAGACGGGTAGTCCTGTTGTAGGACTCGATTGTCTGCAAGGATAGGGGATCAGAGCGTTTGATTCTCCTACCGTCGTGGATGATGCGAACCTTCAACCTTTTTTTTGCTGGGACGGGAGAGGCCCTCTTGGCTGTGGTACGAGGTGGGAGGATTTACGAGAGATGAGAGAGAAAGGATTCAAAGTCAAAAAGTACAGATATGGCCCTCTAGTCGAAGCTAGGAATACGACAAATGGTGCAAGGCATGCTTCTTGCCGCTCGGTGATCATGAGTTCTCATCATCTCACGCCTTTCTGCTCTTCCCTGGATTGTGATGGATGGACCCGGTTTTGTACCTCCGGAGACGCTACCGATAGAGCAACTGGCGCCGAAGCCATGGGTGGTGCCGAACTGGAAGCTGGGGGCTGCTGGGGGTACGTTCGTCGAGAAAAACACTCTATCGGTCGATGCATGCGGCGTGTGTAGGGATGCGCTGGGAAAGGCTCATCCACCAGGGAGCACAAGGAGTATTAGACCCCATCGTCCCTGCGATCCGATGAAAAATCACACAAACAGGGCCAAGATCTGCCACTAACAAGCCCAAAATCTCCACACGTCTCGCTGGCGCTGATGCAGTGCGTTCCCCTTGCCACGCCTCTCTTTAATTTGGAAGTCACAAGGGAGCCGCTGTGGCCGCTGTGGCCGCTGTGGCTGCTCCACCTCCACAAAACACCACCATGAATCGCGAGCTGACAACGGCAGGAGAAGCAGCCCAACGCAGGCGACGCATGGCTGCAGCATGGCATGGCAGCAGCATGGCATGGGAGCGGGAGGAATCAGCCTGGCAGGTCCACGTTTCCGCGAACGAGCTTCTGTACTACAAGCCTCGCAACTTCTTTTCTACTCAAAATAATTCTGCACCCCTCAATACTGGACCCCGTCAATTTTCCTTCTCTTCTCGATTGGCGCGCAAGTACCAAATGCCGGCCTCGAAGTTTAAAAGTTGTGCCGACACGGATGTAACGATCAGTCTTGAAATCGCCCTAATGCGAGCAACCTCTCTTCCTCCCGTTTCTACGGATAGAAGTAACTCCCTTCGACAAGAACACCGGTATCCGTCCAGTGCCGCAGACTGTACCCTCCGTTTCATCGCCAGAATCAACTTCCCATCTGGCCGTTGACTCGGACTTCACAATTCCATTCGTTCTGATTCACTATCCAAACCTCCGTAAGGAGGGTACCTAGGTATTACTAAACCTCAAGTAATGAGATAGTGAAAGCATGACCCTGAAATTTCGTCCAAAACGCTCAGTCTAAATCGGATGACATGGCGATCCTCTCCTCCCCTGTCCACTTGCGCTCTCCCTACCACATGCACGACCTCAAAGTAACCTCGGCCCTGCACACTCACCTTCTGTCCACCTTCTAGAACACTTCCACACAAACTCAAAACCCGATCTCCTTCACCATCACTATTTCCATCACCAAAAACCCACAAACGCGCATTAACATCTTCCCCCAATATAAAAATATGCACAAATTGTTCCCACAGCGCAATCTGATAATTTCATCACCATCGGCAGTTGCCAAGATCTCACTACTCTACGATGTGGAAGGGAGAACGGTGATTAGCAGCGTCATATAAATTCGGTTCGCGGGCCCCCACCGGAGGCACATGGACATGGGAGTCTAAATGCTGAAATTGGTCATTTCTCGTCATGAAACCGCGAGTATCGCAACACCGCGGGCGAAGACGCGCTTCCCCGCAAAAGTTTGCGCCCCTTTGTGCTCCTGCATTTCTCTCAAGCCATCCCAACCCTTCACTTCCACTCGATCTCGCTTCTAACCAAGCTTCTTGAATGTTGATTGACAGCCTTGACCTTGAATTATCTCCGAATGAATCTGCCTGAAGCCGCTGCTCCGCTAACTAACGAGCCAAAAAAGATAGCGGACCCTCTTCCGCCGCCTTCCATTCCCAGCCCCTATCAGCCTTTGGTTGCGTACGCTGCAACCCTCTTCTGGCTATTTCCATCCTATCCTATCCCCTCTTATCCTATTCAGAGTTTTCTATATTCGGAACCCGCGCGGCATCACTGCCGCACTCATAATCGACGCGGGCAGATCTGCTTCTCGCTCGCTCTCGGCGGCTTCGGATCTTCTGTAGTCTGATGTGCAGATTTGACGCTCGTGAGCCCAGATAGAGAAGTATGACCGAGGTATGGTGGTTGATAGGAGGGTAGGAGATGTGGGAACCCTTATTCTCGGCTCAAGAGGCTTCTTGTGCCGAGATATATTATAACCAGTGAGGAGTGTGGGGTAGCAGGCCCCGGTGTTGCTGTTGCAGGCGACCTTCCCCGGATTCCGGACAGATTGTCTGTCACGCATTTGTTCTCGGACAAACATTTCCAAGCTGATTCTTCTTTGTCCAGTGACTGGAGACGCTCGGTGTTACTTGGTTCTATTTTCAGACCTCGAATCGGAATGTTTATGGTTCCGCGGTTGTTCTATATTGTATATCTTGATAGCTGTAAATTGCAAGCTTAATGTTTTACCTTTTGCCTGTTTTGATCCGCGGAACGTCTCCAAATTCCCAAGCAGGAATGCAGATTGATCTCACAAACGGTGCCAAAGTATATTCGTACATCAAATTTCGAGCTTGCCGTCGTCACCGGGGTGGAAAAGCTTAGCTCAGGCCCTAAGCGAACCCCTGGATTTGACTACTGTACCGTAGGAAGCAAGTTCTATGCATCTGCACGCTGGCACACTCAGGTGCAAGGTCCTATTGATCGTCCGATCATATGAAGTCTCAAGCGCCTCCCTCCGGAGCTATATGATGATCTGATGGGACTTGAAACCTTTTTCCTGTAGCTTCAAGGCTCTCTCCCCACTGAGTCCCTGCAGACTACCAAAGCAGGCAAATGAGGGGACCTCACAGTCTGAAGTTCCGATATTTGCCTGAAGCCTAGCATCAGAATTGAATAAATTATATTAGAGAGGTTCTAGATAGGGAGTATATCTTCATCAAGAACTTCTAGTTGATGATCGAGCTGTAACTTGAGCCATCACCGTTTATCGCCGTTCTAACGTTCCGTTTGGGAACTGGCTTATAGATAACAGATTATAACCTTCTACGCATCGAACCTTCCTATTATGATTTATTGGCTCGGTTAGATGATTTAATCTTATTATCGTATAGGTTAGAGTGCGATTTCTTCGGCTTCGTTTTCGTGCTCAGGGCCGAGGAGAATCGTTTTCCCGAAGTGTATTCATAGACCTCTTCATCTCTCTTGATTCAATATCTTCTTCTACGGGAAAGCCTCGGAAGATCCCCGATGACGTTCACAACTTTGTTGAAGCTCAAAGCTCTAAATCTTTTGCAATGCTACTCAACCTTCCTTCGGATTTTGAATATGGTCCGTGAACTTGGCTCCCGGTATCATATTGACGACTACTCGCAGGACTAATGAAGATGTGATCTTCCACACTCATCTGTTGGAGCAAGACATGCATGAATTCAAGCATCATTCTGCCATTACCGAAATGTTTCATTCTGTCTGGCAACATTTGCCCCACAACATCTACCATGATCAGCTTAGATAGTTGTCAGGCCTTTCTAGGAAGGTACCGCAACGATGATTCCAGTTACGCATTTCCTCATAACTGAAATAAGTTTACTCTAACAACTATCATTGGTCAGTACGTAACGGAAGAGACTCGATGTGCAAAGACAAGCAGCAAGTGCACCCGCTTTCGAGCGGCCGAGTCAGGCGGCAAAGTCTAGTAGTGACTTGATTTATAAATTTGTTCGCGGATATCTCGCTACCAATAAGCAGTTTGAAATATAGCACATGTAATCGAGCTTATAAAATGTTGTTTCGGCTACATAGACCTCCTGATAATAGCATTAGGCGGATTCAGAATAAGTCGATCTACTTCCATTCCACCGATCTATTTTGGCATTACAAGTCCTATTCAATATCTTCAATCCTAACGGCTACTTCTTTCCTCTCACATATCCCTCGCACTTCTCGTGTCCGCAGCAGCCACGTTCAAGGTCGTGGCACCTGCTATAAAAGCAAATAGTTCCTCGAGTAAAGTCATTAGTTGAGCGATACTTTCCCCATTAGCATTATAATTTGGGCTTAAAATAGATCTGTAACGATACCTTTCATTATCTCCAAACTTTAATGCCTGGAGATGGGAATCTGTCAAAGCGATAAACTTTCCGAAACCGGGAGTGGAGATGAAGGGTCCGGATGTTATCGTTTTGCGCTGCACGAATCTTGGGAGGTGATGTCACTGCTTCTGTTGTGGCGGCTCTTGTGACGCCATTTTGTCGTTTTGAGGTTCGCTCTACGGTCTCAGCATCGTAAATGCTCATGGCTTTCGTTTGAACTGCATAGGGTGCTCAGGTATCGTAATTGGAAGGCCGCCCTAGACCGGCTATGTGCTCAGTCGAGTCTGAGGTTTTGTTCTATTTTCTAGAGGCCTTTCCATAACCAATTCAAAGCTACGATACCCAGAATCATTCTCAAAACACTTAGGGAAGCGAAAGACGTTCGGCTTCGCATCATAGATTTTCAGAAGTAAAAGTATCTCCGATATGTTACGATTCACGAAGTTGAGCGTACGCTTCACTAGAGGCTTGTCCTCGATATTGACGAATTTTAATGCTTCTGTTGTCGCAAGATAGTAGTATCGCCAGTACAATTGGTCGAGAGGCAAACGTCCGTACTCGTCCGGAATGTTTGGGTCGGCTCCTGCTTCAAGCAAGCTTTCACGACCTTGTAACTGCCTATCTCGGTCGCTGTACCCAGCACGGTGCTGTGATGAGGGACGTCGATCCTATTGACGTGATGCTTCTCCTTGTATTTTTTGAAGCGGTGTGAACATAATTAATCGCGTGATTTCAGCCTCTACAGGATCTTCGCCGATCATGGGCACTAGGGAGCAGACAGTCACGTGATTGCGTAAATGTTGTGGTCAGAAGTGAAAATTGTCTGAATTTCTCTATGTAAGGACTGACTGAGTGTATATAGTGATAATCATAGTTAGTGAGACTCAGAAGAACGTGTGATAGCTAGCCGAAAGGGGTAGTGCTTGCGGGGCACTAAAATAAGGGGCAAAAATGCCGTATTGGCACTGAAATATCCGACAGGTACACCAGCATGTAGAGCGGAGAATTTGTCTTCCTCGTGTCGAAATACGATGAAACCGTCACCGTCACGATCTAGGAGTTTCAGCAAGAACTCAATACGCCTTGTAGCTTTCTGAGTATGCAAGCGGCTCTCCAAGGATATTTTTGTAGAGTCGACCGTTAGGATCCTCTGACTCGCTGTCAGGTTCGGTCAACATCTCGTCCCTATCGAATCCCTCATCGAAGAGGTATCTTGCAGTCTTGAGATTACCGGCGTAGACTGCAATGTAGAAAGCAGATAGAATCATTTGATGATCATGACGGAGCGGTATCATGCGTATTTGAGTATAATAATCTGACTACCACCTCTTGTGGCAGAGAGAAGTTGAATGAGTGCTTCACAGACTGACGCCATGTGCTAGTATACGATAAAGTTGAATTAGGAGGCTCGGCCGTCGTTTCGAGCAGCTCTCGCTGACAGGGATCCAAAACCACCTCTATGTGGCATCCTCATAAAGGTGGGTAGACCCCGTGACTTAGCTTCAGTCACATAACTGTAGCATCCCTTTCCTTGCTAGAATGCATACTGCCTTATCCCTAGCTTCATTCTTTAGCTGGAGCGCAGACTATTTGACAGCATTCGCAACTGAGGAATGCAAGGAGTAACAGGATACAAAAGGGTTGTCAATTAAAAGAGGGCGCTTGCCTTAGAAAGGGACCTTATTTCCTTAGTTATTCTCCTTGTAATATCGACGGTATTTGCCAGTTGGCTATTCTGCCTCTGACCCGTGACAAGGCACGCATGTTCCCGAAAGATACGGATGTTTATGGGAAGGGATGCGCGGGTAGAAGATGCTTACTTATCTCAATGCAACCTAGACTAAACTCATATAATATTATGAAGTGAAAAGACTCTTGCACTTCCAATATTTATCTTCAAGTGTTCTCTGGATAAACTCGCACCTCAGTCCAACGCATGTTAATTATCGGCCGCTTGAGGTCATTTTACGGCAGTGGAAATGTTCCAGGCATTGTTGCTGACACTTTTTCTGCAACTCGAACACCATCGCCTTCGTCAGTCCAGTTTTCGAACATGCTCATGCAGTGGAAGCAGTATAGTTGTCCTGGTAGGTAACGCTTTGTCCAACCATCCAGCTGCCCAAACCGAGTCATAATATCTTCGTGCCTAGGAAATCTCTTGCCTAAGGAGTGTTCCCAATCCTTAGTGTGGATATATTTTCGAGAACCAGACCGAAGCGGGTCGGGCTCATAGCAGAGTGGCGAGTTTGGTTTACGTTGGCCGTTTCCATAAAAACCTTCAGTCAAGCCATTTTCGGACCGTAATTTTATGAATGGACTGCCAATTAGAGACACCATCGGAGCATTTGATGCCACCTTGTCAAGATCTAACTGCAGTTCTAGGGCAAGCTCTGAAGTGGAGCAGGTTTCGCAAGCCGTAGCTCGATCGACGAAGGCTTGATTATTTCGTGAATATGCATATTCATTTGCTCGAACTGGACCATGCACTCCGCAAAACTCTTGTATTGTTGATTCTGCAGATGTTTCTATCCACTCCAAGGAAATTTCCAGACAACGGCATATGCATAGATACCTCTTGATTCGATCAATGAGATGCTCCCACCAAGGGTCAACGAGGACGCGTCCACGGTCCCAGCGAAGAATTTTTATTCCACAATGATAACAGGATAGTGGATCCGGTAGAGCTGTGACAGTCGGACTGAACGGCAGGCTGAAGAGCCGTTGAAGACTATCCAAAGACCACCCTTGAAGTCGCAAGGGCATTTCAGGCGAGTCCGTTTCACGCATCAGAATTGGATGAAAGTTCTGAAAGCGAGTTGCAAGTTGAGACCTCCAGATTCGAAATAATGTCCAGTATCTCATCGCGTGGGAGGTCGCTGTCTGGTCGTATTCTATTTGATGTAAATCCACCGCGGAGTCGACAAGAACTCCAAACATATCTAGTACGCTATACGACTGATATGTCAGAGCTTCTAGTGGAGATATCGAATTTCCCTGGTAGTTGCTGATTCGAGGACACAAATTGAGAATTAATTTTACCGCCTTGCAATCGTTGCGCATTACCGCTCCAAAGAATGCATGGTACAGCGCCGGAAGATCAAGACGATCAAACTTTGTATCCAAGTACCGAGGGAAAAGCCATTCTAGGCAAGATGCGATGGAGCATCCATGATCCAAAACTTCGAAAGCGCGTAGCAGTTGCCATCCACTACGTTCTGTTGTAGAGAAGTCGACTATATCTTCAAGTAGAAGCACAAATGCCATCCAATCAGGAGAAGCCAGGGCCGTATATTCTAGAAGTGTTCTAAAGCAATATCTGTTAAAGTAAGTCGCCATTAGCATAATGCAGAACTTACTGTCCACTATATGTCTGAATGTACTTGTCGGCGCCGTTCTCAATTAAAAACTTGCTCATTTCAAGCCGTCTTCCCCATAAAGCGAACTATTATATTTTCACGTTAGAACACTCGATTTTTCTTTAATGAGAGGAAATAAGAGTAGAGGATAACGAGAGGAAATCTAAGAAAGTAGCCTTGCTAATGGTACATATACATATACATATATTAGAAATAAAGTGTAGAAATAAAGTGGATATACTTACATGCAATGGCTGTCTCCCATAAGAATCAGTAACTGAAACAGAAGCTTCACCTCTCGAAAACAACTCACGAACGGCATTGACGTTGCCATCCTTGCAGAAAACAAAGATTAGACTATCATCACTGACTGATCTGATTGGTGACAGAACGTATTTCCAGCCAATATAGCTTCTCAACAGGGACATTTGGATTCCAAATATCCATCCCCAGCGGGTAGCCCATGAAGCTGGGTGCAAAATAAGTGATGATGTCTGCCGCGGTAGTATGATGGAGGGGACTACATTTGTTGCATCTTCGACTTCAATCTGAAACTGGAAGACTATTGAGCCAAAAGGAGTTCGTATATAGAAATGGCGGCATGCAGAGACATTCTTCTGCTTTATACGTCGCTTAGCGGGATTTGTGAGTAGTTCTGGCAACTTCTGATCCGAATATTTAAAACATTCAAGTTCGACATTTGTGGGTTGGGATACCGAGATGCCGCGAACCCTCGGTATCATGTGGATCATGGATTCCAAACCCGTAATCCTCGAGCCTATTGTTGTGAACTCTGACAAAAGTTGAGATTGCAAATCTGATAAATTCTCTAGAAGGCCGTCGGTCCGATTCAGAAGCATGTCTTGTCGGTCTTCAACACCCCGGACTTTGGAAACAAGTCTCCTTAAAGTGCTAGATTCGTCTGTAAGGGATGGAGATATAAAGCGTCTTCAAAATTAAGTAAGCAATGATATCTTAATTACTCGCTAAGAGCATTCTTTACCTTTGGCTTAGTTGCAGAACCAAAATCAACGTGCTTTTGGTCTCCTCTAAAGATTGTCGAAGAGCGATAATGCGGTCCTTATTCTGCACTGCTTTGTACGAATTCCATATCCTTTTTTTTGCCTTCGTTGACTGGAGTCCTGAAAAAATGGTTTCAACTATTCTCTGAAGGGTTGCAACTTTCTCTGTACAGGTCGTTAAGAGTGTTTTTATCGCCGCGTCTAAGAATCCATGCTGCTGCTGCTCGATATACTGCATAACAGCGCAAAGTTGCTGAAGATCCTGTAGCATGGAGCTAATATCTTGCGGTGCGTCCTTGATCGATTGATAAAGTGTATATAATCTAGCAATACCGGCCAGTATATCGGTAGTAAGGGAGACGACGGCAACAACTACCAGCGTAAGCAAAACTGTAATCTAAATATTGTAATCCTCAATGCTTACCACTAGCAGTACTCGATAGGCCGTCCATGGCAGAACAATAGGCTGTAAAATATGGCGAGCGAAGTAGCAAACTATAACGTTTTATGGGAATCAAATGAAGCGAGACAAACAGTTTTATTCTGGGTCTCATTCGTTTCGTTCGCCTGCCCCCCTATCTCGCTATATTTAATTGTCATATTTATTGTAGTCAGAGATCGCGTTTCAGAATGAGGGGTTGCCAACTGATTTTTGAAGCCTGATCCCAAGTCTAAAATCCACAGGAGGCTGCCACGTTGCTCAGTGAGCAACCAGAACTCATGGTTGCCTACTTTGCCTAACCAGTCACAAAGCTTTCAAGCAAGAAGGGATGCACTTGACCCTACCTTCCTGACAAGCTTTTGTGATTGGGAGGTCTCGTTGGGTCTAGCAAAGTTCAGCCATCCTAGACAGTCCATTGCGATTGGTAACCACAATCCTTGGAGATAAAGTCGAATGTGGGGGCAACGCCTCTTTTTGCCGGCGATTTTCGTTTATTGCGCAAACCCATGTGGCTCGAGCTACCATGGGGTCCAAAATCCACTTCATAGGGGACCAAGAATGGATTATTCCGCCAACTACTTTGATAGGCTGACAGGGGTGGCTATGTTTCAGATAACAGACATAAGTCAAATTTATATATAGACAACAGTAACTACAGCCGATTCCTAAGGGGGCCAGGAGAGGATCTCCTTGGTATGCTCCGGCTGACTGCGACATGCGCAGGCTCCTTAGGACTCAGCTCAGGTTAGAGCAGCGATAGCTCAGGTCCAAAGACGGGAATAGACTTCGGTGGAGTCAAGATTCGTCTTATACTTTAGTGGTAGTCTTTGACGCTTCCAAGCTCCGAAAGAACATCCGATCGTCCAGGTCATTAGACTCCACCCTCGGGTGTTTGACCACGACAATTCTCGTCCTTTGAAGAGCTCATCCTTTAAGCCATGTGGAAATGACGATGTCTGGACTTTTCTGACGTCGAGAGACGCTCCGCCCATGCTCACATCTGCGAATTTAGGAGAGCTATTTGTAAGTACTGGGTGCAGTCCGATTTCATGTTGACTATTCCCATCATCGAAACAGATAGCTACGAACGCAAGGAAATCTGGACACCGCGATCTAATTTTGCGGCTCTGGAGTTCTGGCGCGACAGACACGTTGATTGTAAGAGGGCGAGTGAAGAACGACATACATAAATTAACTAGCCAGTGAACCTAGACAACCGTTCAACCGGGAGAGTGCATAAGAATTTGGAGAATGGACGATAAGACTCTACCAAGGAGGGGTATTCATGCCTGCCTAAAAAAGCCAATTAATTGGGAGCCTCAAAACATCATGGGCTGATTGCGTGTCATGACGAACTAAAAAGGTATTATTTACATGCGTTTTCAACTTCCATCAAGTAAATCAGCACCTACTCTTTCTAATTCATCAACTGGACTTCATACAAAGAGGTATCCCCGCCAGTGTCGCATAGCGCTATCATTGATATCCTGCGACCCTCCAGCTGGTAGTGGTCAGCCATGGCTAACAAACTCGCAAAAATCAGCTTCCAAATCGGTGCTGCTAGCCTTGGCCTAAGGGCTTTCAGTGGAATGATCGATTTGTTACAAGGAAGCTTGGAGAAGCCTGAGCGGCCTCGACAAGGACCTCGACTATCTGAGAGCGAAGCTGGCCCTCCAGTAAGATCTTCTCGAACAATGGTAACGGAGCTGGTACGACTTTGCGGTAACGAACAAAGCTTCTGTCACAAAACTACATCTATTGAAAGAGCATAGTCGGGTGGTAGAGCTCGCGTTGAGTTCAGTGCGCAGCCTCATCGACGAGATGAAAGCCCTCTGAGACTACGTAGCCACAGGTCAGACGCCAAGACCTGTCGACAGAATAAAGTGGGTTGCGAATGAGACAGAGTCAACCAAGAAGTCTTTGAACGACATTGAGTCGCTCCTTGTATAGACTTCTACCACCTAGAAGCCCGAACATCGAAGCTGCGCAGACGATCCAGTGTTGCCAGTAGTATATTATTATTATTATTATTATTTGCATGTTAGTGATT
>AYLM01001431.1:0-57772 GCA_001625345.1 Cairneyella variabilis | reverse complement strand
CAATAGACCTGATTCTACAATACTCTTCACAGAGCCCTGATTCTAGCGCCGTGACAGTGAGGGTAATCTTGCTTAAGGGGCCTACGAGCTGTGGCCCCAACTCTTACTCTTCCGGCCTGCGAAAACTGAGTCGCGCATTGATTACTTGAGTGCCTTTTGAACGTGAGATATTTACAGAGTTTCTGGTGGGAAGAGCGAGACTTTTTCATTCCCATTAATACAGCACCGCTTTGTATACCTCCTCACGAAGTGTATTGGGCTGGGCTTGTGTTTATAGCATGTGGGATGGCGTTATAGCGAAACTTCGAGTCTGAAAATATTTTGGTGAGGATTTTTCATCGTCTCTACATATCCGTGGTCATACTGAAGTCAGAGGCTGGGGCAAACAGGAAGTTTACTGAGGAAGGAGCTCGGGTTGCGGGTTGGGATTTTCGGCTTCTTCCACTTTCGAAAGGGGATTAAGCGAGTTTCGGTACCAACATCACCACCTTTGCAGCCCTATCTCCAATCCCGAGCATCAAACTTCAACAACACCTACTCTGAAAGGAGCTCATACAAATCCATGTTCACCAAACCTCGACAAAAAAAAGCACAAAAGCAAAGTATTGGGTACGAGGGTCGAACTCGTGATCTGCTGTGCTCTTTTACCAAGACCCCCCGACAGTCCAGTCTCTCGGATGCCTCAACCACCCGCGCTGGGATCGGTGAATTGTGAGATAGGCATCCTGCCACTATACCAACCCGACTGATCGTTAGTTTGTCTGATGAAAGAACATGTCGTGTTTCGCACTATACAACTCGACTAACGCGACTCTGGTGATTTGTTGGGACAAAAGGCTGCATTATGCAATGTACGACATTGTGAGCGGAAGACAGTGAAAATTTCTTGTGCTTGACTTTCTCTAACTCTTGACTACCCTTGTTTCTGAGTATCCCTCATTTTATAGTATCCTTCGTACTTGAGTATCTCACGCTCCTTGAGCATCTCACGTTTTCTTGTTTGGGTATCCCTTGATCTTGAGAATTTTTTGATCCTAAGTAATCTTACCTCTTGATCCTGAGTATATACTGATCTTGAGCATCTCGCGATCGTGAGAATCTCTCCTCCCTGTATATATCTTTTCCCTCGGTGTCTTCCATCCCTGGGTATCTCTCCTTCTCATATTTGCTCACCAACGCCAAATTGATGCAGTCTAGTTAACACCAAAAAGCCAAACCAATCGGAACGCTATGAGTCTCTTCTCCTGCCTCACCCGGAGCCATCGGACATCTCCAATAACGAGAGACTCGGTGTAGCTGCTCCCAACTCATTCGTCCAAAAAATGTCTTTAACAAATTTCAACATTGTTTCCTGGGAACGCTTCCCTCTTGGCAAAAAGTGTGCGCCATCGTGATACACTTTGACTCCATTCTTGCATGTTAGAGCACACTTAAGCGTATGAGCTTCAGGAATGACCGGATCGAAACGACCAATGAAGTGAAGTACTGGCGTTTGTATCCGAGGATAGTAAAATTGTCTGTATCGAGGATGTTCCATCATGAAGCCGCAGCAGCAGATAGCGAAGAGAAATGTCGGCGGGAGTTTCTGACTAACGATTAGCCTGAATAACTTAAGGAGGCAGGAAGGGGAACTCACCTCCACGTCGAGACCTAAGCTCTCGATAAACTTGACATCAGGTATTCTCTCAGCCAACGAAAGAAGCAAAACAGCCAAGCAGGCGCCGGTCGAGAACCCTACAATACCGTCAAACGGCCCTTCTCTATTCATGAAATCCAGCATATACCGAAGCGACTCTCCAACCCCACCTAGTTCTTCGCAAGTATAGTCACCGTCGCCCCAGGCCCAGGCATCGAGGTCTGTCTTGTGTATTTCCCCTTGCTCCTCAGCAGCAAAGAACTCGGACTTTCCGTCGCTGAAGCTCGCAGGGTGCAGTCTGAGTGGTGCGGTGGGATACAAAAACTCAACGCCACCTGGGAAGACTGGGTGATAGCCTGGAGATGGATAGGTGGAAAATGCTTCCTCGAAGAGTGTTTGCATGAACCTGGTTTTGCCGGCGAAACTTCGTCCAGACTCTGCTTTTCCTGGAAGGATTTGGAAGTCAGCAATTTGAGGCAGGAGTCAGACTCCATCTCGTATGGAAATTCTCACCATGAAGCATCAGTATCTTTGCTTTCCGCAGTTGGTCGATTGGTGGGCATGAATTAAAACTATTCAACGATCATCATTAGAAACCTAAGAAAGGTCGAGAAGGGTGACATACCTGTCAAATGATGGCAGTTGACTGTCGAGTAAAAATTGCTTGATATCATCATAGAAATCCATTGTTGCAGCAGCCGTCTAATTTTCCGCGGCATACCAGGGTACCAAGAGGCATCGAGTGCAGCCTCGTATTTCGCCTCCCTTCGCTAACCCTTTCGTAGCCGATTTTTCAAACCAAAGTACAAACCGAAGTACCCTCTTCACTTCAAGTGAAATGATAACAGGGTGGATCTGTTTACCCTCTGCACTTGATAGACATGTGAAAAAGTGATTATTCGGAAGTAAATAGCATATGAGGGCTTTGTATGCCGCTGTGGGGTTTTCAGCCAGCCATGTATGTCTCAGTTCTGTGGAGTCCAGACTTCTATATCTCGGGTTGAAATGTGTCCAACTCTGTTCTGAACAACGTCCATATTTGAATTTTAATCGATGTCATTTTTTCTATTTCTCCACGTAGTTCTGGAACGGGCTCCAACACTTGCAGAGCCTCGCAATACGTACAGGCAGCTATAGAGTGCTTTTACTCGCGAAAGGAAAATGGCATGGAGGCGCTTATTGGGGTCCAAAGATCAAAATAAGTCTCGGTTACAAAATGCCAGCCTTTATCTGCGCAAAACAAGCCCTTTTTTGTCTTTCAGGAATCATGGCTGCAGTGGCGTCACCGTGTGGGAAGGGGGCACAAGTCTCCACCAATTCATCAAATCTCGGTCCAGTCTCAAAGACAGAGCCACCACAGTGCTCGATAAATCTGCCGCTTGGTACCAGCTGGCGGGACTTTATTGGATCGCCTCAAGACAGGCGTTGCTTGCGGATTTCGTGAAAAAGCAAAAATAATATGAAAGTAGTTGGTTTGCAAGGATTGCAAGTCTATGCAAGCGTCCCGAACTTCGACTGTGGTTACATTAAGAAGATTGCCCTGCGGCTGGAATTGTGACATTCGAAAGATCTCGGTTGCCAGTGGAATGATGTAAAACAGGTTAAATATATATGCGCTCAAGAATCTCGCGCGAACCATGTGAGAAGTGGAATCCTGTTGACTTCTCTCCTCTGCTTACCGACCAGTTGCTTTCCTATTTGAGCTGGATTCCTAGGATTACTCGCATCTCCACAGCGTTATCCCCTTAACTGCCAAGCATCGCACACTACGCTAGCGGCTGCTAGCTTATTCCAACACCCTCGTGAGGTAGAGATCCCTCTATGTAAAAGATGGAATTTGATAAAAATCTGGATGGTTCCTTGTTTTGCTTCTAAATAATATTTTAGAGAAGATCGGATCTGATTATCTCTGAAATTGAGTGTTTTAGAGTAGATGCACGAGTGTATTTTAGTCGGATTTTATCCAAAAGAGATTCACGACTCTCTTCCCACCCCAACGTTCAAAATCCAAAAAAACCTTGATCGAAGCACTCTCACACCGCACCACATAGTCATCTCTCTTTAGAAATCGGCTTTCGCACTATGGCAAAAGATTCAAATATCGAGGCTCATGCCTCGATCTCCAGTACGAACTCGATATTTCAAATGAAGCATGGAACCCTAAAATATGTATCAGCTCCCTCGTTCTCGGATCTCGAGAAACAGAATAGAAGAACATTCACTCAGCAATCTGTGACATCTCCCTCTCAACCTAGCACCGACATCGAGCTCGACGACGCTTCCAATCCAAGGAAATGGACCACCAGGAAGAAAGTCTTGATCGCCTTCTTTGTTCTTATATCGGCGTACGTGGCATCCATAGGAACTCCAATATGGGTAGCCGCGGTCCCATCCATCGAGGCCCACTATCAGATCAGCACTACACTCGCTATCTCTCCCATCACCATATACGCTTTTGGTCTTGGCATCGGTGCTCTCCTCGGAACCGCAGCTTGCGAGATCTATGGTCGAAAAATCGTCTATCAGACCTCCCTTCCCCTTTCCTTAGCTTTCACGCTCCTTGGCGGTGCCTCCACCAATTTTACTACCTTAGCCGTAGCACGCGCTCTCGCGGGTCTGTTTTCTGGACCATGCGTTACGGTCGGAGCGGGCATCTTGAATGATCTCTGGGACTTAAGCTTAGAAAGGATCGGAACGCTTTTCGCAGTGCTATTTCCGCTATTCATCATCTGGAGTACGCAGACAGGACCCATGGTCAGTGTAGCCATTATGGATGGCCACAATTGGAGATGGCTATTTTGGGTATCGGCCATCCTCATCGGAATTGTCATGGTTCTCGCTTTCCTGATACCCGAGACGTACAAGCCAGCCATCATCCGTACTCAGGCAAAGAAACTCGGCCAACCGCTCCCTGATCGCGGCTCCTCACTCTCTATATTCATAGTCTCCATCGGGCGACCGATTCATATGATACTCGTGGAGCCGATTGTTTTTCCCTCAGGACTGGTACTGGCGACAACTCAAGCTCTCGTCTTTGCGTATTATGTGGCATACGCGATTCTTTTCGAGAACGTGTATGGATTCTCCCAATGGCAGTCAGGGATGTGCTTTGCACCGCTGATCGTGGGGAGTCTGCTGGCGATGCCCATAGTCGCGATATTTGACAAATTAACGTATCAGAAAGCGAGACTGGAGGCGTTGGAGAAAGGGGAGACGGTTGAGCCGGAGAAGAGATTGTATCCTGCCATGCTGGGAAGCATTACTTTGCCGATTTCCCTATTCTGGTAGGTTAGATCCTGATTTGTATTTTGGTCGGAGCTGAGATTTTGTAGGTTGGCGTGGTCTGGAAGGGCTTCGGTCCATTGGATCGTTCCGGTTCTTTCGGGCGTACTTTTCGGAATGTCGTATTTCCTAAATATGGTAATACCAAATTCTTCTTTCCAGACTTTCAGTAGTCGACTAACTGTATTCCACAGCTCTGTCTTTCCATTTACAATAACGATGTATACACAACGTACTTTGGTGCCTCGACACTTGCTGCGAGCACATTCATGCTCTTCGCCGTCTCCGCGCCCTTCCCGCTCTTCACCGTACAAATGATCGACCGACTCGGCTTCGCCTGGGCGGTTTCGCTACTAGGCTTTATAACGGTGGCCATAATTCCAATTCCATGGGCATTCTTTAAGTGGGGTCCAAAATTGAGAGCGGGTAGTACTTATGTGAAGATTCTGGAAGGACGAGTGGCGACGTGATTGACCGAGGCATTGAAAGGTTTCCCACAGGCATTGAAATTATATGGAGGGGTATTCCGCGTTGGGATTTCATTATTTGAGAGATATCGATGAGATGTAGGAGCTTTTCAAGGAAAAAAGGAAAAAAAAAAAAGGCATTTGAGTAAATTTGAAAAGGACCTATCCATATGACTTGAACATAACTTCAGCAATGCAGCCTCCAGAACTCCTACAAATGCAATTATACAATTATTTTCTTCCCAAATCGACGAAGCACTGTCTACATGCCGAGGACCGAACGCTAAAATAATCCTTAAATACCAGAAACTGAGAAGCCAAAGATATTCTGCACAAAAATGAAACGATGATGATGCCTTCAGTCTGCCTCAGGCATCAGAAAGGTAACGTGAGGCATTGCATTGTAGGAAGAGTGAGGGAATGAGAAGATTTCCAGGCCTTGTGCCAATCATGAGATCACACATAAGGCGCAGTATACAAGCCAGTTTTTTCCTTCTGCTCGTCTCTTCCCAGCTGACTCTGCGCTAGCTTCGATCGCTTTCGTAGAAGATATCCATACTTGAACATCATAAATGGAATGAACGTCAACAGTGCCCCAAAAGACAGCCAAAATGAGGCCCGCATATGGACTTCCTACAGTGTGGAAGAACTAAGAAGCAAATAGAGGGACCACACCACAAGCGTGTAACGTATCAATCCCTGCCCAGCAATTGCAAGTGATAAGTTCTCGCCATAGCAGTCGGAAGAGAAGCTGTATGTGGACTCAAAGATGAAGAAGATGCCAATAGAGATAGGTGCGAGAGCGATGGCGGGCGCAATCCAAGGAAGATAGCCGTATTAGATAAAGCTGTATCTGAACAGACCAAGAGGGAGGAAGCCAGCTCCCCACATCGCTCCATACAACCGACTCTCAGGCAGGATCTTCCAATCCCAAGATTTCATAATCGCTTTGTATTTGCGGATCTGGAGGAAGTTGGCAGCGAAGCCGAGAGTGAAGCCAATGCAGAGGGAGATGTACGGCAGGCCAGCAACACCTTCGCTCCAACCGCATTTCTCTTGCTGTGATACCCATCACAGACAAGAAGAGAAAGTTAACAAACCAAGCGAAGGCGATCCAGAGGCCGAAGGCGAAGACGACTGGCTCAGTGACAAGCATGTGTACTGCTTTGACCGAGAAGTTGTGCAAAACTTCTTTCAGATCCTTGGCCTCGAGATCCATCGCGGCACGGTATCGCTCGTCGCCAGTTGCGGCTTGAAGGGCCTTAGCTCGTTTGTGAAGCGTCACGCCGCCTCATGTCTCTCGAAGGAAGAGGGCGATGACAGAAAGGGCGGCAGATTCGCAAGGCCCTGGATCCCTTCGATCTATCTCCATCTGAAGTCTCGTCGATAAATCTGGCGTATATTGGTGCTCCGACTGTTCCCAAAATAGCCACTTATGAGAAGCAAGCCATCGGAGAAGCTCGATGGTCCGGTCGATATATATGCTGAAGGTCCCTCCAACTAGAATAGTTCCAACGCAATCAAAGAGACCAGAAAGTGTCCGCATGACAACGGTAGTTGCAATGTCCTTGCCCAATGGCAGGTCGATGAAAATAATGACGAAGCAAGCGTAAGCTCTAACATAGATGACTCTCCTGCCAACTAGCTCGCAAAATGGTGCAAGAAAGAGTGGTGCGATGGCACAAGTGAAATTGAAGCAGAACAGTCCGAGTTGTCCAAGTTCGGAAGAAACACCGAAATAGATCGGCAGAAGAAATTCTCGGTCAAATCCATCTTGACGGCTAGGAAATACCCATTTTTACCCATTTTTCCTGGATGCGGCTACGTTTTAGAACGTCGACTTGGAAAATGACGATGCCGTGATAGGACTCCGAGGATCTGGCGAGCCCCCTATCTAATCTGATGCTGACATGTGACAGTGTCCTTGAAGACAGATAAACTGCGCTTAGAAGAGTTCAGAAAGAATATTTGACCCAAAACTTAGTTTGAAGAACTATTGATACATAGCTAGCCTCGTATGCCAATGTTCACTGGCAATCACGTTTACCGGAAGGAGATTTCGCGAGCCGCGACGCTAAGGTTGCTCAGATCCATTTATTCTCGCGACCCATATCCCGCCACTAACGTCAGACCAAAAGGCTTTATGAAAGCAAGGCAAGCATATTTGAGCTTCCGAGAGGCTGGTAGAACGATATGTGTGGCAACTCAATCATACAATCGCACTTTAAATACGGGTCGTCAAGGACAACAATAGCACCAGGCCATCCCGTCAAGAAAAGGATGAAGAAGCCGAGAACAGGTGGGAAGTCGAGTGCTTCTTCTCTTCACAGTGTTAACAGATTGTACATATATGCGGACCTGGCGGCTGCATAAATACGAGTAAGAAAAGACTCAAATATCGGAAGTCCGATTGCAAAATCTGCCTCTTCGTTCTTTCCAGTTTCAACGCCCGGGGGTCATTAGTCGTCAATAATCGCATTCATAAACCTTCCTCCATAACATTCTCCTCTCAGTCTAATTAAGGCTTTCCACTCCTTCTCAGACTCTACTTTGCCTCACTTCTCTCGTATCCACTTGCTTCCCCTCCAGCCTCCTCATCTCGTACCTCTCACTTCCACCTCTCCGCCAAGCTTCCTTCGTCTTATTCAAGCCTGCCTCAAACTTATTCATGGCCCGATTGTTAAACCACTTCTTCCAGATATCCCTTCCAAACGCTCCTCCCCTGCTGGTATGGGTCCAATAACGGCCCTCAACCCTTCTGAGCTTGGGTCTTCCATGGTAACCTATCTCATGTATTAACAAATTCAATCTCTTCTCAACGTTCCAAGGACTTGTACTTACATTTTCCCTCATGGCCTCTTTTTCTCTTTGTGAATTTCCGACAAGTCCCGCAATAGTGCATGCCTTTCGGCATCCAGGAATTGAGGCGGAAATGCAGCCGAGCTCTTCGAGTGAAGCACGTGCAGTGATTTGCGCCCCAACCTGTTCTACATATGCCTTTCAGCTTCGGGAATTGGAGACCAAGCTTGGTGCGTAAGGCGGCATAGACGGCGTGCGATGCCTTGTGGCATTCTTGACGCTGGTGCCAGAATCGGTGCCAGTCATCTGTTGGTTGTTCACAGAGGGGTCCATCGTCGGTGGATTCAAGCATTGGTGGTGAAGCGGGCGGGGAGAAGGTGTACAGGTATTTACTGCAAAGTGTGAGTGAGATGCGCTGCGAAGAACTGAAGAGTTGCTACCAAGTGAGACGCAAGCAGGTAAGGTCATTGGGTGGGCATTTCTCGAGTATCAAGGCATGTATCTCGGGTGGGAAGGAGGTGAATTGAGGGAATGTGGTTGTGATCGCCATTTTCTTATATTGAACTTGGACTCAATTACTTCAATGTTTTTTTGGATTTTGGTCGCAACTTGTCGTTCCAAAACCTTCTTTGATGGAACAATACTATCTCCTTAAATACTTGCCACCGGTCCCTTCGTTCGCCACACGTCTACTCAAAATAGAACACCCGAACACGTCTTTTACACGCTCTCACGAGACTTCCTAGGCAGCATGCAGCCTTGTTTCCGGAAATAGGGGAGACAACCAGGCAAGAAACAAATCACATGCCTTGGCTTCAGGCAGCAGTCAGCTGACTGATTTACCCCTGAGTGTGTGGCGTAATGGTCAGTGCGTCAGGGGTAATTGCAGGAAGCGAGTTTCCTAGACTTCGGGATCATCGTCCTCGCTACTAGTTTTCCGTTCTTCGTAATATCGAGGAGCACTTGAGTTTTTGTTTCCGAAGCTAGAAATTTGTTTCTTGTATTTGGTTATATCTTGATTCGCGGAGTAATTTCAACCATGATTTCCGCACCGGTGGCACCTGTAGCCGAGTATGGCTGCAGGGTAGGATGGTCATCAAAAGCCTTTTTGATACCGGTATGTTTTGGCATAGTTGCAAATGTACGGATTTCACAATTGTATGTCATATGTTGCCGCTCTTCTTTTACCTCCTTGGAATCTCTGAACTACGGCTCGCACAAATTTTTTGGATTTTTGAAAACCCGGATCTGATAATCCGATATTCTGAGACGCATTTGGCGTATGGTGGACTTCCCTTTTTATGGAGCAGCCACCAGGAGAATTTGAAAGTCAACAACCTTTCAACTTCAAAATCAATCCGATCACGCTCCATCAGTTCACAGATTCGTCTAATCATTCACAATGTGCCTCCAAAGCAGATCCAGCCACCCCGCGGACACTATGCATGCCCCACTGTGCAAACTCCTTTCAGACCTAGATCTGCTTCGAATTCCACGTTGGAATCATCCAGGCCAATCTCCATACCTTTGTGACTGGTTCAATTGGTAACTTGCCTACTACGCGAACATGACTAGACAAAGGCAGAGATCGCTGCTAGCTCTCCTCGTGTCCGTCGGAGATCTTCGACTTTTATCGATGGAGTCTACGACATCCCGGACGAGAAGCCTTCGCCAATGGCCCCAGAACAGCTCTCAAACCAAGAAAATAGGCAAGCATAGCAAGCTTCCATTGTAAGTTACGTATCGGCAACCTTAGATAACTCAGCCAATTATATTTTAGGCTCGTGGCGCCCGCCGTTGCTGGAAATTCATATCTCGCTGCCTCTCTTGGGTATATCTTTGCTGCAGGGAGCCTTTCTTTAAATACTTTTCCCTCTGCGCAAGGTCCAGGAACCGGAACCCTCACCCCACCAAGGTGAGGGAGGTCAGGAGAGCGGAAGAGTATAACGCGTATAGGGCCAGCGCAGGTTTGGGGGTGTGAGGATGATTGCGAAAGAGTATCAGACCGGATGAGTGATAAGGTCGTGATATGCGTTGTTGACTAAGCCAGATAGTTCACAGAGATAAAAAAGAGAGAGTCGAGTACCAGCTTTTGAAGGCTCTAGACACGACCTCTGGAAAAAATGGTCTCGCTACAGACCCCGCAATGCACTCACTGCAAGGAAACAAGAAGTAGAAATCAACTAATGACAGGCTTTCAACAGTCCAACCAATACGTATGCTCAGCGTCAAGAGCTCGTGGGCAAAGCGACGCTGTGTTGGCGCGTTACTAAATGGCGGTCTCGCTGATTGTTCAGACCCTTGAGCAGTGCAAGCACAACGCTATTGCCCGGCACATGAAGTCCAAAGCGGACGGTCTGCACCTGCAGGCTAAGCGGTTGGCACTCAAAGCGCTCCAGGGGAGAGCATGCCATGGGATATGTCAAGAGTCAATCCAGTTCTGCTGTTCGTAAAAACCCAGTTGTGGTAATTTCGACAACTAAACACCTTCTTAAAAGGTGGTCTGGTCTTTACGCATTCACTCTCGGAGTCGATCTGGAACCCTAATCCAAGCAACTAGTTTTGCAGACACAGGTTTCTATTCAATGAGCTCGTCAAGAATGCGGCTTGGAGTTATGCTGCTGCATCAAGGACCAGAGGCCTCGCCAACTTCAATGAGATCTTGCCTATGAGCAAGGAGCGTACGCTCCACCTTAGACATGCCGCGAAGAATATCAAGGAACTTATGGCTGCTTTTGCAGAAGACCAGTGGGTGGGGATGAATGTGAGTTGTGCCGCACCTATTATCGAAAGCATGAACTGATCATATAATCTTACAATGTAGCCGATGATGATTCTGTCACAACCACAGACAAGTGGTACGTAGTCATTTAGCTTGGAGATCTATTCCACATCCTCTTGCGGGCCCTTTCAATTTCTTGGGTCTCGGTACACAAGTATATGCACTGGCATTAAGAGCGTGTCACCTGCTCATGGACTCTTCATGGAGTATTCTTATAGTTGAGAGCTTCACTACCCTGCTTGAGCATATTTTCTCACCTAAAGGAGCCGTGACAGGGAGATTGGTGAAGACTTCATTTTAGAAAATTGAGAGTGTGGCCATAATGCTTCTGGTTTTCTTGGTACATGAGGCGCTGCGCCTTGATTGTTCGCATGTCGCACTTTCGAAATCAAGACATATCAGGAAGGATATGGCAGCTCGGAGCTCAGAAAGTGGTTATTTTCGTGTTCCAAGCTTCGTTTACATCGGGACGCCGAATTCTGCGTGCTTTCCCAATACAGCAATCGCGTCACCCGATTCTGGGCAACTGAGTCACATGCCGGAATCCAATGCAACAGCAAGATATATGTATGAGAATAAGGCACGTTCTTCCAACAAGCAAACAAGCAAGACGCGGTGGTAGAGTGGTTAATACGTGGCCCTACTAATTTACTCTCCAAATGCAGTCGAGGTCGTGAGTATTCCAACATTCGGGTCAAAATCATGGCTAACAATTCCAAGATTCCTTCGGGAGCGTAGGTTCGAATCCTGCCCGCGTCGATCTCCTCTTTTTTCCTTTTCACAAAATTTCCCCCTATATCATTCATTGGATCTGTTTGATTTCTGTTTTGTTGCGTTTGCACTTCGCTCGTCCATGCAAGATCGGAAGGCGATGTTGGTTCGGAAGCGAAACCAGTGGCCGGGTGGCCCAATGTTTCGAATTCTAAAACCCATGTCTTTTTGTCGGATGCTTTTCTCCTCAAGACATCTCGGGCTCCCTTACACTGTTCAGGTGTTTGATAGAGCACTCAGGAGAGTTCTCTGAACGCGCTCCTGGCACGTGGTTTGCTTTTGCCTTCAGTACTCCAAAGCCTGGGGTTCCCTTTAACTTGAAAGATCATGATACATTCTACCTTAGAATTGTTCGAAAGCTCTGTTTGCGTTGAGATGGGCCATTCAAGCGCTAGTATCTGAGCAAGTGTACGCCGAACATCGGAGCTCGCGCGATGCCCAACTTGATGTCAAGGCTCGCCGAGTACTTAGCACTCCTTAGGAGTTGAAAATTTCACTCCGTATTATTTATAATTTCTCCATATAACTCCATGAGGCTGCCTTCAGTCTGGTTTCCTTCAGGACCTATCAGGGCTTTTCACGTGATCGCTTGAGACTTTCCCTCTTAGGACAGCGGGCTAAAACACTGCTATGGAGCCAAAAAGTTGGCTGAATGAAATATATGGTTGTAATAAATACCGCTTTCGTCCTGTCTCATTTTGTACCATAACGTATTTTTGTTGTTGCGTCCTGTCTTGCTAACAGATGTGCTTAGTTGTCACTGTTTGCCAACTGCTATCCGGATGGCCTTATGCTGAAAGACATTTCTTCTGAGTAAACAACAACACATCGGTTCTCATCTCTAACACTACCACCACAACTAATTCCGTTGCCGACAACTCCGTCGCTATCAATCAAACCTCCTATTGTCCGCGCCTATGAAAACGAAGCCAGGGCCTCGGAGGCTCATTTAAAATGAGGCTGTTACCCATCTAAACGACATCATTGCACTATTGGCTATGGTTGTAAGCATAAAAATATGGGCTTAAAGGCTCATTCAAAACAACGTCGTTGCCCCTATCGTTCGTGTGCTCGCAGAAACGAAGATAGGGGGGGTATGAACGACAATGTTGCCCGTCCAAACGACATCATCGCCCCGCCAATATTCACGAGCAGTGCAAGTACCTTAAATACCACTTCACTCTCTTCAACCCCTCCAACTTTCAACCAACAACTACTTCCCACAAATATCCACACAATGGCCTCCACCACCCCTATCAGCAACAAGGCTCAGAAAGCCAAGTTCATCAGTGATCTTAAGAAGATTGCGCCGGACACTCGCATCTTCGATCTCTTCCGACAAAAGAAGATCGCTCAAGCTGTTCTCGCCGAAGTGAGTGATATTCTTCTTTCTTAGTGTTTCTCTGTCCTGCAAAGCTACTGCAATTAGCCTGTTCGGCTATCCATTGCCATTGACCAGACGAGGTCGTGGGCAAATCACGTTGTTGAACAAATGATCCCGTTGAGCAAATGATCTTACAAAGCAAAAGATGTTGACCAGATGATGTCGTCGAGCAAATGATCTTGCACAGCAAATAGAGTCGTCGACTGAGTGCTGTCGTTGGGCAGAGCCGAATACTTTCGTCTGACGAGCTGTCCCTATCCATTCGTTTCATACTATCTGCTCGGTTTCAAATATCTCATTACTCTTACCATGTTATTATTCTGGATTCCTACCATGTTCATCTCGCTAACAGCTCCTTTTAAGGGAAATCTTCGCTGGTATCGTGTCCTTCGAGAGAATCTGTCTGAGAAGGAGCAGGAATGTTTGACCCAGATCATACTGGGCGCTCTTGATGACCCGAAGGCAATCATCAACGGCGTCAATGCTACGATTGCTGAGGAGGGATTGAAGAAGAAATGGAAGCTGATCAAGGGCTACTTCGCCCAACACCGGGAGAATCTGTGCGAGGTTTTCCTGGAGTACAAGTCCGTCCCAGACGTCGGCGATGACAGCGATTATGAGGACGATGAGGACGATGAGGACAGCGAGAATGAGGATGAAGAGGATGAGGATGAAGAGAGTGAGGAGGAGCAGGAGGATGATGAGGACGAGGACGACAACGACGATAATTGAGGGACGAGACGGGAAAATTCGATTTCGCGGAGTTTTCTGGGTGTTGCGTTGCTTTCCTTGCTTCAAGCAGGGCTGACTGCATACAATTCGAGAATTTCTCATATATGGACTCCTTCTAGATTTGCATCATTGTGAAGAAAGGGGCTCCGAGTGGCCGATCAATTCCGTTGAGAAACAATGCCACCCACTGCTCTCCGCTCTGCTAATTTGCAACAGTGTTGTGATCCTGAAGTGTTTGCTTCTACCAACCCACTGGCGATAATGTCTAGTTTTCGGCCATCGTTTGATAAGCTCCCGCCAAATGTGTTGTGTCCTTAATATTGAAGTCTCTATGGATGTCCACCGAGTCAAGAGCCTCAAAGTAAGGTAAAGTTCGAGTACACGAAACGATTATACACTAGCAAAACAATAACATACACAAGATTATTGCGATTATGATCATGGTGACTACATTATATCAAAGCAAATGACCAAGTCAAAGCTTGGGCTTGTAAATTTAGGCAGAGAACAATTTGCACCTTGACATATCAAGCCTAAGTAAGAGATTCAGCGGAAGATTTCATTCTTCAAGACCGATTATTTTACCTGAAGTGGGCAGGGAAAGGTGATCAACTCATTTACTTGGGTGTCTTGCTCCTTTCCCCTGCTTCTCACCTTTTATCTTCCTGGAGGTTCCTGGAGGACAGATCCAAAAGTTGGGCACCGCCAAAGCTTGAAGCCAACAGACAAGGTTGCTACTTCCCTTTGAAGGTGAAGCCGGGTAACCAATCTAAGGGGCAAGGTAATGCTAGTTCCACTTGACCAACTAGCAGAAGAAGTTCTCATATGAAAGAATCTGCTGCCTGCTGCCTGCCGCGTTGTTGCTCTAATCCTTCGACATAAAAGACATTTTCAGCTCTCACATATGCAAGAGCCTTCTACGAAGCGTCAAGGAAGGTTCAATGAATATTTCAACCCCTTAGCTTTGCAGAGATTGAGATTCAGTAAGGAGTCGTGCTTAATTATCCTCATACAAAAACTACTACAGCACATTGCTCTACTAGAGTCAACTTTCTTCGACCCTTTCGATTAGCGGGCCTCTGACATAGAGTACTTCGTAGATAGTAGATTGGGAGTTAACGCTCTTCGACCCTTTTGATTAGCAAGGCCTGACAGACTACTTCCCAGACAGTAGATCAGGAGTTAGCTTTTTTGGACTCTTTCGATCAGCAAGGCCTTCAACACAGACTACTCCACAGAAAGTAGATCGGGGTCAAGTTTTTCCGACCTTTTCGATATCAGCAAGGCCTCCCCTCCAAAGCAGACTACTTCTCACACATCTACTTCATAATCATCGCAAACATCACAAAAAAAAAAAAACATGCCTCCAAAATCAAAGGTTGTTAAGTTAAAGGTAAAGCCTAAGGGCAAGCTGCATTTCAAACTGTCCCAGCTGGACAACGAGATGCAGCGTGCGACCGAGCAGGACGCGTCGTTTAATGGTGACCGCGCAGTCAAGGCTCCTTTAGCTCTGACACAACCCGTCGCTGAGTCGGCTTCACCTTTTATCCAATCGACAATCTCTCAACTTCAATCACCTTTGGCGGTCGCAGATCAACTGAACTTCGTCGAGCGACAACAGCAAATGTTGCAACAAGAAGCTCAGAGATTGCAACAGCAGACACAGCAAGAAACCATGAAGCATCGTTCGTCGCCTCACCTTCGCGATCACCAAAACAGCGAACAGTCTACCGCACCTCAACAGTTTACCCCGCAAGAAGCAATGGAACTCCAACAGACTGTTGCTGACCAAGGCATGGGAGCTTCGCATCAGCTTAAGTCCCCTGTCGTATGCGAGGCTACCTTCCACACAGCAAACAAACTTCCAGAGTCTCAGATCGCTGATGACGTCAATATGGCAGGGCAGAAGGAGAATGAGACTGTGCCAGAGCCGGATGCTTCGGTCTTCGCCAGGTGAGTTCGCCCCTAATCGTTCACGACGATTGCTGATCACAACAGCTTTCTCAGCCCAGATACCCTTCTCTTGCAAGTCGGATCAGGGGCTTCTCAGAGACAGTTCAGCGTTCAGTTGAGCCTCATCTGCAAGAAAAGCTCACTTTTCAAGGAGAGGTATGAGCATCTTGAGAGAAATGGCGGTCAGCATGTCTGCGAATTACCCAACGAGGATCCTGCCATTTGGGCATTCGTCCTGTCGTGGATGTTCAAGGATGTCCTGCCCGTTGAAGACATCCATCAGTATTCGAGGAAGCCCATCACAGAGAAGTCCCAAGTTAGAGTTTGCCCAAGCTTGACTGAGGAGCAACAAAAGGGGCTATATGACATTCTCAAGACTGTTGCCGCAAAAGAGAATGGTGCCAAGTTTGCTAACCTTGCCGCCGAGACCATGGGCGAAGAGTATCTGAAGATGATCGATGTTCGTATGGATCTCCGCACTATGGAGTGGAAGCTCGTTGACGAGGGATATTCGACCTTCCAACAATTCAAAGACGACCTCTTTTTGATCTACAAAAACACGAACAGATTCAATGGTCCTGAGCATGAGTTGACCGTTGTCGCTGGCCAAGTGATTGAAGACGCTTATGCTCGAATGGAACAGCTCGGTAAAGCCACAGGTGCCTTTATTATCCCTGCACCCGTCTTCAAGACTACTCAGAGAAACCCGACTGAGAAAGAGGCGTCTAACATGGAGCGTAAGACACTCATCGGAATCATTTGCGTTGCCGAGAGGTATAGATTCCACCAGTTGGTCGACCTTGCCATGGGCTTCTTCTGCTATCTGAATCAGCAAGATCCCAAGAACGCCGGTGAGGAGACCATGAGAACGATTTATCAGAATACCCCGAAGGGTTCGAAGCTGAGACTTTACCTGGCTCGGAATCTAGCTTACTCCATCCTTGCTAATCCTGGAAACACCCTGCTCACGAGCACGGAAAAGCTTTTCTCCGCGATGAAGGCCAATGAGGAGTTCGGGATGGAAGTCTTGGATGTTTTGAGAGGTCAGAACGGAGTGCTTATGACTGCAGCCAGAGATGCACCTCCTTGCGAGTACCACACCCACGGAGAGGACGAGCCATGCAGCGTCGGTTGGAACAACGGCACTTACGCCTATACAGTCCCAAATAGCTCTTGATATCACTCACTTGCATTTCGCTACTGTGGTTGTCGAGAACATCTGAGGCAGTTGATGCGGTAGAGATCCCTTCCTAGAATTCTTACACTTTTCCTTCCAAAGACTCTAACACCACGCAGCCAACGGATCATTCAACTGAAGGAAGCAACAGCACCGCGAATTTACTTCGATTCGTCGACCTTGGTCGGATGCTCGACATCCGATCTTTGTTTCGGGAGCTTGGGGTCTTTTCAACATGCAGAGAAGGAGGGAACCCAGTGGAACAGCTCCACAACCTCTTTCCATTCTTTTCCAGCACAGAACAATCCCTCGGCGCAAAAAAGTCATTTTCCACGCACAAAGTACCACTATTTTCTTTTCATCTGCAGAACGGTCGTTCTCAACTGCGGCTGTGGTCTTGAACCTTTAGTCAGAAACTTCACTGGCAGGACCGTCCAGCTTGAGCGACCCTCTAACTAGAGTGACTCTTCATCTGCACTGTCTTTTCTCCATTCTCATTCACATTCGCACCGTGCGCACACAAATTGACACAGGCGGCAGGCGGCAGGCGGTAGTAGACCCATACCCATTTGCCCCTTTGCACCATGCGCCACGTCCCTTTCACTAGATTCTTCAGATAGGCAATGCGCACAAAACATCAAAAAATAATGCGTGCAAACTGGCAAATGTGCAAGCGTGACAATAATGAGAACTTCACTGGGCAGTTTTGAGTGAAGAGGTGATCACAATTTGAAAAGCCACCAAAGCTAAAATAACCGAAGCACTAATCCAAATCTATCCACACCCTGTCTCCGGCAGGTTAACATTGCTTATGCCATGCGTTTTGATTATACTGGCCGTGTCTGATGCCCACAAAAGGTCGTACAAAGGTCGCGTGTCCTGTTTCTATAGGGCAAGAGACCTATGTCTGAGTCCCAGGTCTCAAGATCTCGAGGCGTTATCGGAACCATCAAAAAGTGGTGGGCACGTCGAATCTCAACTTAAAGGTAGATTCAATTTGAGTTGAGGTAAATGGGTTACAAGATAGGAGCAATTCACATTCAGCACATTGGACAGTAAAGTAATTATGAGACGAAGCACCCTTTTCATTCATGACAAAGCAAACACAGTGAAGAAAACCTAAAGGAGAGCAAATCTCGAGCTACCATAATAAATACAGACTGGATCCGAAGAAAACAGGCAGCACAAGCGGAAGGGTTTGTCGGTAGAGGAAAAGAAAAGAAGAACCGCTCAGAGCCAAGCCAATTTTGTGATTTCTCGACATTCTTTTCAAACCTCGCAGCCTGGAAGTGCAAGCAAACTCCTCGAGATCCACTCCGTCTTACGATACGAACTGGGCATACCACCTGGCCTCGCAGAAGCCGAATCATTATGCTCCTCCCATTTGCTCTCCCGCATATCTTCGCCATTTTCTCGCAGTATTAAGGATCGATGATTAAAGAGACAAGAATCGAAAGTAAAGTGGCTATGTGTTGTGTCGATGCCAGGTAACGGAGGCACGTCCGATAAGATGATGAGCAGCTTAACGGAGCGAGAACCCCTTCCTCTTTCCCTTCTCTTCCAACGGTCGGCCACTCTCGATTCTTGATTTCTTCTCCTCCAACTCCATTCGTTGACGTTCGAGTTGCTCCTTCATCTCGCGATGGCGGGCGTACAGCTCCTCCTCGCTCTGCTTCAACTTGCTCTCCTTCTCGGAGACCTTTTGTTGGAATACCATCTTCATCTCGGCTTCCATCTTTGCGAGCTTCTGCTCGTGGAGCGTGCGCTCCTCCTCTTGCTTGACAGCTGGGTTGACCTCCTTGAACACGCTGGGGTCTTGTGCAACACCCATAGCAGTGAGCTTCTCGGATCTGTAGTTTTCGTACAGCGCATTGTTGGTGTGCTCCTTCAACTCTTCCATGTGTGTTCGGATAAGCATCTGACGAAGCTTGACAAAGTCGCAGTGCTCCTCGTTATCAACCTCAATGATACCCCATGGGTAGCGACGTCCGCGGACCTTTCGTCCATCAGGGCTGGTGATCTCGGAGTTGGCACCGACAACGGCGAAGGGGACCTTTGACATGATCTCATTATTCTCTGCGATAGTCTCATCGTCATCAAGTTCGTAACGGGGACCTTCAAAAATTTGAATGGCATGGTGCTTGATATCAGCAAGAATCTGGAAGGTTAGCAGTTGTAATCAAGATGCTCACAAATATACATACTCTGAATTTGAAAGCCATAATTTCCTCATCAGTCATGGTATCAGCCTTGGCGATGACTGGGATCAAGTTGACCTTGGTATGCAGTCTGCGCATAACCTCGATGTCCAAAGGCTTCAAGGCATGGCCAGTTGGCTGAATGAAGTAGACACACGCATGAACTCGGTTGTCAACAATGTTCATGCGGTTAACCTTGTTCTCAGCGTCCAAGTAGGCATCGAAACGTTGCTCAATGTTGTCCACAATTGGTCGCCAGGACTCGTCATTATTAACAAAGTCTCCAAAACCCGGGGTATCAACAACAGTCAATCGTAAACGAACGCCATTCTCCTCAATGTCCGCGCTAATGGATTGGATGGAAACAGTTTTTGGGATGATATCGAGACTTGGTCCTTTGCGCTCGCGCGGTGGATAGAGTGAAGTGTTGAAAAGGGTGTTGACCAAAGTAGACTTGCCAAGGCCAGATTCACCTAAGAATTGTCAGTCTCGTAATTTCCCAAGGCTAAAGTTTGACATACCAACTACCATAACGTTGAAGTTGAATCCCTTTCGGACACTCTTTCGGTGCCATTGGTTGGGAAGGTTTGCGAATCCGACGAAACCGGTCAGCTTTCTTCTGACAATATTTCGCATATCCGAGGCTTGCTGAGCAGCGATCTTGGGATCAGTTGAGCTCACGCTCTGCGGGATCTCCTGCTGAGGAGGTGGAGACACAGCCTTTCCATTTGGTACAGGTGCTGGTGAGGCTCGGGTGGGTGCCACTGGGGCAGCGCCATTTGTAGCTGTGTAGAAGCATAAGATGTTAGCCAAATCATTCGTAATGTGCTTTCGAGATGCCTGACTGAGCTTCTCGGCGACCCAGTCTTCCATGGATTCCTCTTGCTGAACAGGGATGGGCCGAAGGGTTGGCGTGTCGACGTCCAGCATGCTGCGATATTGGGGAACTGAGGGGTTGGACCGCTGATGATGATGCAGGCTCCCAGGATAGACTCGCTGGTCCCCAGACCGTGCGGCTGTCTTGACTGACATATCTGGATCCTTTGGAGAGCTCTCTGAACCAGAGATCCGAGACTGCGGATGCAGACTAGACAAGGCCGACGACATGGTGAAGAGTCATCTAGCCAAAGCGCAATTGCTCCTCAACTCGTCTGGAGGAAGTGCGAAATGGTCTAGTACGGCGTTTGAGAGCATGCAAGCTTTGCGTTCGCAATATTGGACTTTTCTGTTCCACAGCACAACGTCGATCCAATCTGATCTTGGGCGAGCGGTTCCGATGATGTTTTCGCGACGAACAGAAAACGGCTTTGACATTCCATGCTGGGTGCCTGCTGCCTCCAAAAGAATTGAATTGCTTACCCATTATCTCGATTTTGATGTGGAAGGTTCAAATGTGGCTGTCGAGAAGGAGGGACCTAGGGAAGGATCTGAATGAAGAATGGCTCCAAATTAGCTTCGTTTAGAGACTTGTTGACAATGATTGCGCGGCTATAGACAGAGGTATGCAGAAGCGTCCAAATCAAGTATCTATGCAGGTGTAACTTCGTATTGATGAGTGGGATGGGGTGATGCGCAATGCACGAATACGACCAACACGTACCAGTTAACCTCACGCCGTTGTCGCTCTCGTCTTTGCGCGATCGCAATCAATGAGAGGTTAAGAGGAGGGATTGGCGAGACTCGATCTGTTGTCCACTCGTTGGTGTCAGTTGAGGTTTCGATGAAGAAGGATGTGACAAAGTTTAGAGGTCGATCGTGGAAATTCCAGAGCAAAAGGGGTTTCTGAGATATTGACAGGGATGGTGAAGCTGTCATTTAAATGCGCCCCGACCTGTTTGTGCGCTGGAGGGCAGAACGTACCGTGTCTTTGACCGATGTAGCGACAATTGCAAAGGCAGGTGCACTGAAGGTCGAGAGCACACGATTCTCGAGGGCGGTAGAAAATTATCTTGGTGTTCCTTGAAGAAGGGGTACAATTTTAAATGCTCTGGCTTCTCCACGAAGCCCAGCTCAAAAGGGGCAGGGCCCATTAAGCCCAATTTCGTTAGATCACTCACGTGATAGCTCAGGATGGCTTGGACAAATTCTCCATTCGGCTAACGCTTTTTGGTACTTGATACTTGGCGACATCTGCCGGTGTCACTTCATTGGACAAACCACTACAAGGACATTTCAACGGTCACAAGGGATCAAACCCAACTCAACCGACAGCAATAGGGGGGAGAACCGAGAAGAAGGGGACGAGCTGCAATGCCAGTTGGGCGGATCCGACGAGGTTACCTGCATTCAAGGCAAGTACGACCGCACCCGTGTTTTGTGTGCACAAGCACGATGATCTGACACAAAGTCGGCAGCTCAATCTCGTGACACTACATTACAACTTTGCCTTCCAGGCAATTGATATCTTGGACGAGAAACTGCATCGAGTAGGTAAAGCCATCCCTTCTAAGTAGTTTTCGTCTGATTCAAATCTACAGAGACGCGTTTCAAGCACGAGAAAGCGCGTTCCACCTCGAGCACTTTCGGACCAAGCAAGTGAATCACTTTTATGGACAATCAACTCCATGGTGTATGTTCTCCCGTTATTTCTAGCGAGTTCCTATCTAATACAATCACAGAAGAGCATTCCAAGGGCGAGAAGGCGCGTTCAAGTTCGGAAATCTTCAGACAACGCGAGTCATATCGTGTATCATCTGCATTTAAAGTCCTTGTGTGACGTATCACTACGAGAAATATTGGCGAAGTTTTTGGAGTTGAGCGACTCCTAGCAGATCCTGCCCTAGCTTCGTATTACACAAGCATCCCTACATCATCATGGCTTCTTCAGAAGCACCCAAGCCAGCGGCGCCTGGACACTCAACAAACCCCAAGTCGTCCATCGAGGCCTCACTATCCACAGAGTCAGACCTTTCTTCTAGTCCTAACAATTCGACAAAGCATGTACCATTGGCCGATGCCTCAGCATCGACTGTGTCGGCATCGTCGTCTGGCCCGGACAAGTCAACCCATCTCAGTCTATCAACAGAGACTGCAACATCCGCCGCCACCGATTTCTCTACTCTATTTGAAAGCCCAACAAAGGCAGGCGTTTGGAAGCCAACCGGCTTGCCTGGAGGTCTTAAATGGGTTCCCTTTCCGTCGGAAGAGGATTTGGGGAGTGTCGATGGCTGCTGTGACTGTGATGACTGTCTTAAACATTGGGGTAGTGATTGCCACTTGTCAGAATGCCATTGTGAAGAGTGCATGGAAGCTGCTTTTCCTCCATGCCCATCGAAAGATAAGCCCCGAAAGCCTCCGAAGGCTAAGGGTCCATTTCAGTTCAACTACTGGCGAACAAAGACGTTCACTCTATTCTCGAATCTCCCTGTCGAGATCCGCCTCATCATATGGCACCACACCCTCATACCTCGGTCTGTCGAGGTTGAATTCTCTCCCGATGGAGGATTTTACTCCCGTGCAGCTATTCCTATTGCTCTCAGAGTCTGCCGAGACTCTCGCAACGCTGTCATAGGAAGATACCAACCCTGTTTCGGTAACAACATCTACGAACCTAGGATCCTCTTCAACTTCCGCCTCGATACACTGTATCTTGACTACGATATGGACATGCATCTTCTCCACTTCGGTGCAAGTCTCAAGCCAGACGAATTAAGCAATCTTCGCTATTTTGCCTTTTCCTTTCTCATTGGCGAGAATGTTGAAGAGCGGGAGATCGATGCAAATATTCTTGAAACTTTAATGAGGCTCTCTGTCAAGATGCCTTCTCTAGAAGAAGTACGGGTGGTTCAGAATTTGGATCTCGTCTTTGATGACCCGCCGCCAGCGTCTGGGGATAGCCCAATAGAGATTTTCGACGAATGGCCTGAGTCAACCGGTCCATCTCATGGATATGATTGTACAAGATGTCTTGAAGGGGAGTTTGTCTGGCGCTGTTACTGTGAATGCGAGTGCATGAATCTTGAGAGGAAAGCCAATGATGACTTTAAATGTCTCTTTGCTCCTAAGATTTGTTGCGCTTGGGGATTGAACAAGTAAGCGGGAACGTTTGGAGTGTGCTGAGCTGGACGACTGATGCATCATTACCGGTTTCGATTTATTCGACCTCGGTCTTCACTAGAATTTGAACTATCTTGACCCTTGAAGTTCCTTTTCGCTTGGCATGTGCCAAGAAACAGAGCCCTGTACGAATTAGGGATTAACTGGCTGCTGGAGTTTGCTTGGAATGGATTTGAAGGCGCCTACATTTGCTTACGGTATACCTAGAGACTGGCGACGGGATGGCATTACGAAATGATTGTTATGAGACAACAAAACATGTATAGGCAGCTGATCATGGCTAAATCAATGAAATTGCACCTTTTGCGAATGAGAGGTCCCTCTGCGACGATGCATATTCGTTAATTCGAATCCAACATCATGACTGTCTCTCTGCATGCGTCTTTGCCACTAACATGAAGGCCTAGCGAAGACCGACGACAAACACAGTTCGCCATGTCTCGAGCTCTGGCATTCCTCTTTCCTGCTTCTCCTTCTCAATCTTTTGCCTTCTATGTCCTCTAGCTATGCATTTCCCTGTAGCAGGTTCCTCTCGTGGGAGAGCGCTTTCGCAACACATACTTCTCACCTCGGTTAGATTCGCTAGCACTCAGGAGACCAGACGAAATCAACAAACTCCAAACACCCTCAAAGATCCAATGGGCGAATGAACCCGACCGGAATATGGGGAAACGTACTGATCTGAAATGCAATTTTACTTCTTATGCGGTGGACGGTTGTATCTCTCTTGAAGTCACGGGTGGTCGGCTACAATTGACCAGTCGTAACTTAAGTGGGGTTTGCTGTAGGGGCCTAGCGGTGGAGGATCCTGATAAATTAAGGGAGATGTTCTTGTTTTAATGATGACATACTAGCCTGAAGTTTATTAGGGAGAATTCGCCCGGTTTTGTGAGAGGCAGGCGGCGGTGGTGAAGTGAAGGGATTTTTCTAGTAGGTGACGACGGGGTTCTGAGACAATGAGACGGACCTTATTAAACACTTCATCTGCCGACACAATTATGGCAAGACTCAACAGCAGAGCGGGAGCAATCTGAATCGACCTCTTTAGGCTGTACCTCGCTCAGCCTGAGTGCCGTGATCCAAGTATCCATGCTCTCTTCTGGTCTTGACCTGCATTTTGGAACTTGGGGTCGGACATGACCGATCAGTGACTTTCTGACTAGGAGACAAGGACCTTATTAAACCTTTACTTGCTGCATTAGTCTTTAGTTTAGCTGTCTGTTCTACAAATTTAAATAAGCTTACCAACTGACGCTTCTGACTCCTTCGACAAGGCCTGGCGTTTCAAGCGATGAACGCCAACCAATCATCAGTTGGCTCACTTCCGCAAACCCAACATTCTTACCGAGACCTTATATTTTGGTTGGCTCTAGACTTGACTACATATTCGTAGGGATAGTGAGGCAAGACAGGTAATCAAAAAGAATGATGATTAGTCGAGGAAATTTTTGACGGCACTTAAAAAAAGCTGAGCATCAAGCGCAAAGCGGATCGCGGGAAGGAAAAAACCTATCAACCGCCGACGTGTATTTGGTTGGCAAATTTGAAATGGAACTTATCAAATGGTGTAGTTTCCAGAGCATCGTGGGCTTTCTATTGAGAAACTTACGTACGCCTCAAGGCTGCATCAGGTTGATTTTGGGATTTGTCCGGATCGCGCAGTGGTAGGTAAATCAGAGCCTTGCCAATTCTCAACCATAAGTATGACAGCATGTCTCTTACGAGCTGGGATTCTTATACCCTGCTGATGACCGTTCTTAAAAAATTTGAGATTTGATCCACACAAGCAAGGCACCCATGCTCGAATTTTCGGAAGTGTAAAGAAAAGCTAGGAAACCTAGGAAGCTAAAACAAGTGGCCCACTTGTAGGACCTCAACCCTCGAAGCTCGCAGAAGCGTCTTCTGTTGGAAGACTAGACCTAATTCCACCTTGCCAAGATGTAAGGCTACATGCGATGTAACCATTTCTGCGGAAGCTGATCAACTCAGTGGATGCACCATGTACTGCGAGGAGTGCAGGAAGGAGATCAACTCCCGCGTCTCCGCCAAGTGCTCCAACTGCCTCAACTCAAACACCACAATCATCTGAGGCAACGAAGGCTACTACACAGGCTACGGAAACAACTCTGTGATGGTACCAAATACGAGTACACTGACAGCACTGGCAGCTGCAGTCAATGCCAAGCCGGCATCCAATGCTGCTGAGCGGATGACCACTTTGGAGGTGAGTGAAAAAGGGGCCGTGAAGGTGACCATTCATGACAAGTTCGCGCCAAAGAAGAGTTGGACTCAGATGTTAGGCGATAGATTTCTTCCCGGTGGAAGTGGTGCTGGTGCTCAAGCATAAGGAGATGATAGGGTTTCGAGTGGATGTGAGAGCCTGGGAAGTAATGACTGATGAGAACACGAAGTATGAGGAAAGATTTAAGCGTCTAATACTGGTCTATAAAAACACAATTCCAGCTAGATATACGGTTAACCAAACATAGCTCATGCATTGCCAGGTGAAGGACAGGCCAGTAAGAAACTTTTAGATACTTGAGAATCTCTCATGACACTTGTTCTGCATATGCTAGCTATACGATGTCGGAGCTATAAAGTGCTCCTCTCCGAGATGATAATCAAAACTTGGTCAAAGTTTCGATCACATACTATCCAGCTTTCAAGGGTGTTCTGGCCCATCAGATGTGTGGTTAGACAAGGGCCCCTTTTGTGATCATGCGAGGACTTTAGAATCTCACTTCTCTCAAGTTCATGAGTATCTCAGAGGTCGTGAGTATCTCAAGTCGGTTGTAAGGTCGTAAACATCCTAGTTGATTGTGGATATCTCAAGTTCATGGGTTTCTCAAGTTCACGTATCTCTCAAGTGGATGTCTCAAGTTCACAGCAGATTCACTAAGCTAGAAACATTATTATTTCGGTTCTTGAATTTGTTCCTGAGCATCTCAAGTTCATGGATTTCTGCTCGTCTATACTGCCTCCTTTGACATTGCCTCTTCCTCAGTCTCAACCATTGGCTGCTTCGACGCAGGTGTGACCGTGGTCATAATAAAGGTTCTGAGGCTAACAGGGGTATCAGTGGTCTGATCGATAGGAGTCTCCTCCGCCTGAACCTTGACAACGGCCTTCTCCGCATCCTTCTTGCCATTCTTCTTCTTGCCAAAGCCAAACAGACGACTGAAAAGTCCCTTAGATGCCTTTCCCTGGTCATCCTCTGCGACTTTGCCGATGATAAGGTGATCGTAGCGCTTCAAGACTCGAAGGTTGTGGTGCTCGTCAAACTTCTTGGTAGCGTCCTTGCCAGCAAATGGAAGAATTACTGTGTAAATTAGCGACAATGCATTGCATAATATAGAGCCAATGGAACTTACTCTTCTGGCCGCCAGGATGCTTGAGTTGGAAGGCATTCATGTCATAAACGTTTCCGTGCACAATCAGCCAAAAGTCTTGACCATTGCTGTGAGCTGCAACTTCGGCTTTTGTGAAGGTCTTTAGGGGGGCGTAGGTCTTCATGAGTTGAGAGGTATCGGTCGCCATATTGTGGATAGCGCTTGGTGACAGCTTGTTCGTTTAGGTTGGGTTTGTTCGAGAGAGTTCAAGATGTGGAGCTGAGATCGTGAAGTTGACGTCGCGATCTTGACTTCTCAAGCCCTCTCTGCCACCAAGAAGAGATGACGCGTTTGCGGTATAGCGAGCTATTGATGTTGACAAGACTCACCACGTCCGGTCAGAGGTGATGATATCGCGAGGTCCTCTCTGTCAGTGAACTGCATGTCACATGGTGTAACTACATTGACCGAGGTTAGCAGTCGCATGACCTGCAGAGAATTGGGTGGATGGTACTTGGTTGGTTGGGTTGTGAGTTGTGGGTTGTAAGTTGGAAAGAGTTGATGGTTGCGATGCCTTGAATTTATGTTGCAATGCGACATGACAAGAAGGGACTTTTGGGAAGGTACGGAGCGTAGTTTAGTGACAGCCGTGATTGCCACGCTTAAGTGTCTCGGCGAAAGTGCAGTCGAAACGGGGAAGGGTTTGTGAAAGTGCAGCCGAAAAAAGAAAAGGTCTTTGCGAATTGTTGAGAAGAGTTGAAGCTAGTGATGCCTTAAATTTATGTTGAAAGAAAGTTATGCTAAGGTAGAGTAGTGAGAGTTGTGATAACCTCGCTTACGTGTCTTGGTGAAAGTGCAGCTGGAAGGGGCAAAATCTAGGTGACTTTGCACAAGCTGACACACAGCTTAGCATATAGTCTTGATACAAGAAAGAGGTCCATTTGAGATGATTCTAGTTATATACAGAGTTTCATAACCTCGGGATCCTTTAACCAAAGTCATGTGATCTCGCGTCGAGACAGAGGACCTGTCGTGTGATTCGAGCTGGACTTCTTCCAGGTTGTCTCGAGCCCCGAGGTCAGAAAGATGAGTCTCATATGTGGCTAGTACTAATAGAATACAATCTCAAGAACGCTAGGATGTGATTAGAGCACTATTCTCATATCATGCAACCATGCTCCCGCTGGTGATTTATCCAGGCAAGTCTTCCGTTTTCCAAACAGATAACTTACAGAAGCCGAAGTCATTCTCTATTTCTTGCTGAGTAACTTCCGAGCCCATTAAACATCATCTATGTGTAATAATATATCCAAAATTCAAGAGACCTTCACGAACTGAATTGTTTACTGCTCGAACAAAACGCCAGCAATGAGTTTGCAAACTTCAAGAATTTCCTCATTGGGACCCATAGTGAGAGGACTCTCGGCACCGGCAAGCTAACCAGGAAGGCAAACCGTGGAGTTTCGGACACGAAAGTCGGCCAGCCGACTTACTTGGCTTTCGGCTATGGACCAGAGTTGCCGAAACAGGACAGAATGCGAGCGTCCCGACTTACCACGTCTGCATTATCTTCGGCCCCCGAGTGCAAGACTCAAATATTGTTTGACCGAGGTAAGCAAGGCTGACGATCAGGAGGAATCCTGCACAGATAAAGTCCAATGATGTGTTTTTATATGAATGCACAGCTTGGGGCTACATTTCTGACTACATTAACTAGCTCCATTTCCTCGTTCTCTTTGTCAGAATTACGAGTGCTTCATACTTCATCCCCTACAACTTAGATCACCATTGTTTGAATGCTCTTTCGAAACTATTACACATTGTCATTCAGCTAAGCATGCGGGCCTGTACAGTGTCCCCGCTCAGGTGTGGGCGATGTGTCAGTTCCCAAAGCCAGCCATTAACATCATTACTTTTTGAATGCGGATACCAAGTCGACCACCTTCGACACTACTCTCTTCTTCAGTCCCAAATCTCTCAACAGGCTCGCCAAATTCAGTGCGCTCGAGCTGCCCGCGGACGAAGCATTGTAATTGCTGAATCCGTTGAGCAGGCTCGTCAGGAGGGTCGTCGAGTTCACGTCCCTCAAAATATTATTCAAGGTCATCGTCAACGAACTATCGATCACCTGAAGAAACGAGGTTTCGCCCGTCAGCGTCAGATTATTAAGGACCGTCTCGTAATATCGGATGTGCACTCCGTTGCACACGGTTGAGTCGCCCATGGCATATATCAAAAGGTTGCCAGCCGTCAGAGACTTCGCTTTAGCGGCTAATAGAGTTGGGAGATTTGTGAGCGCAGTCTTGATATCGAGGGTGGCGCGGATCGCGACGGTGTTGTTTCCTGGTTTGAGAAGAAAACCGCCCAGAGCCGATGACCATACCTCCAACGATCATGTTGAGTGTCACATTGCCCTGTTATTTGGTCAGCCCTGCCGGTTCTATCTAGGCTTGCAGTTTGCGAAGATACCGACCATTTCAAAAGTGACAATAGCCGGGTTTGGCAGGTTGACACTCCGACCAAGTTGGTTCCATCCAACTCAGCTGGGAATACTACCGAAGCACTCAAGAAAACCCCTGAAGATCATTGAGTCCTGCGACTTGGGTCAGATGCAACGTTCATCTTGAATATTTGGCAGAGAACTTACCAGCAAGCGTGATTTGTTTAGTCAGGTGGAGGTTTGATTTCAAGGCACCCAAGTATGCCGCAGTCCCACCTGTTGCCGACAAGGTGAACTTCTTTCCTTGAACTGCTTGGCCCAGAAAGACTTCAAATTGGTCCAAGTCAAGGATCGTTGCTGCCTGATTGGTGATTCCAATTGTAGCAGGGCCGTCAAGATGGCACTCAGGCAGATTGACTTGGATGTACGGATCTGTGGGCCCGGCGGCATTGGTGTACAGGTTGAGGGTTATTGGCTTCAAATCAACGCTAATACCCTTTAGTAAACTAAGTAATACTCCCATTAAGTACACAATACTCGTCGGCGCGGACCCATTGATCATTGCCGAAAGTATGGGAAGTGATGTATAGTCAACCAGTCTTTGTGTAATTTCTGGAAGAATCATCAAGAAACTGGAACCCTGTCAGCTTGACTTGTAACGTCGATGCCCGAATTCTCAAAGCTTTGAACATAAACAGTTGACAGTGCTGCAGGAAAGAACATGGTGCTTACAATAATGGCAAAAAAAGATCGCAAGGAAGATGATAGCAAGAAGCGTGTACAGTTTCCAGTACCGCTTGTAGTGAAGCCATAATCTTCTTCGACGACCAGCACTTGGCATGGGTGCTTGTTCAACCTCCACAACCTCTACTTTCTCTAGGTTTAGATTCCAATTGGCGCCAATAACTTGATCTGTGTCCCAGTATGGCTGTCTGTTCACTTTGATCATATTCTGCTCTGTAGCCGGTTCGACATGGCCCCAAGTGCCCTTCTCGTTGAGAGGCACTTCTCCTCCGCCATGATCTCAAAGGCATCCCCATTCAGGTTTCCCTGATCACCAGAAATTATGATCAGAAAACAAGCAAAAAACGAAGACTCTGGAAGGATCCAAACTTGAAGATATTCAAATCCAGGCGAAAGGAATTTCAAGCAAGGTATTCTCAGATCATAGAAGTGTACAAGCAAGCCACTTGGGTGCAAACAATCTCCTCCTAATATTGTGCAGCGCACGAAACACGCCCCCCCTCTTCGAGAAAGTACGGAGGTATGCCCTAAACTTCCCAGATTTTCGCCTCCTTCCTTCTCCGCAACGGCTCGCGTGGCCTTGGAGAATCCATGAATAATTCACATGCTTGTAGAGCTCAGCATAAAACAACTTCATTACTCTTGAGATGGCTGGACGCCTCTAATGCGATGCGAGAAACTCTGCAGGAAAGAGACTTCTGTCACACTATTGGTGACCTCCCGAACCATCGAGGGTGTTGTGACTTTGACACCAGATCGCTTGAGTTAGTTGGGCCAGTCGACAGGCCTTCTTATGGTGAAGGGCGTGTCAGCTGGGAATTAGCAGCGGGAATGATTGGATGTTTCAGCGCATCCCCGCCACAAGGTTTGTACCCGTCCAGCGTCGCATTGGTCAATCTAGGGGTCTGCGTATGGTGGTTGTATTAAGGTTTAGGGCCTTGTGATCCCTGTGACACAGCTGTCAAACATTTCGCGCTACGAAACAAATTGCCGCATCTGACGACCAACCTCGACCTTCACGAGCAAACAGACTCGGCTCAACCTGCTGATCCTCTCACTTGGTGATATTGAGATTGGTGAGCAAGGACTGACGATGATCAGTACCTCTATGGATCTTGCCTCTTCCGGAAACGAAATCAAAGCATTCCTTTTTTGACTATCAGGGTCAACCTGGGCTGCCCATTTTGGTCATCGGCTAAGGTTTTGTACAACACGCAAACAAGTGTGGCAAATGGACATAAAAGCGTGACCTGTACTTATGACTCTAGCTACGTGTCAAGGCCCTTCGAATCAAGAACTTCATGTCATATACCGCGCCGCTTGAGGTTTCGCAAGTTTGCACAATTTTTATGAACAACATAGCCAAGTTACTCCGCTTGAGCTGAATGGGACCAGTCTATTTGTATCTGCGGGACCTACGGAGTAAGAAGGATTGATCATCCCAATGCCAAGTAACTCCAGTCTCAGATCACTCCGGCTACTGAGTACCTCCACCATGTGAGATGAAGCCATTCCAATTCATTATCGTTTGACAACACCATCTCCTCAAGTCCGAGACTGAGATATAACATAGTCATATTTTCCAAGTCCGCCAAAGTCCGAACCAAATCATTTCCTCTTTTCTGGAAGTCTATTCGTGTTCTTCTGAATTTCGATCGCTGTCAAGGTCTTCGTCAAGATGTGTTCCCACGCTTTGTCCGCTCAAATTCAAGAGATGAACGAGAAAGCAGCCACCTCAGAGACAGGTTCCGAGCTCTCCGAGAAAGCACAACTCTCTGTCATCCCCGATCCCAACCTCGTCGTCTTGTCGCCAGACTACAAGACCGAGCACATTCAGAAGATCCTCCGCGAATCTATTCTTCTTGCCAGCGGCGGCGTCGCCATCTTGCTCCAGGTCGCCAACCCTGGAGTTGGAGCCGGTGTCAACACCAGCAGCAATTTTGCTTACCGTCCAAGTGATCGGCTGAGGACGACAATGACTTACATGTACTGCATGACATTCGGAACCGTGCAAGAGAAGGCCACCATTATCGAGATGGTGCATCGCGCTCATGTCCCTGTGAAGGGACAGGGTTACTCAGCTGATGATCCGGATCTCCAGCTTTGGGTCGCGGCTACTCTGTATGCTTGTGGTGTCGATGTCTATGAGAAGATCTTTGGCCAGTTGGAACAGGCCGAAGCTGACGCAGTTTACAACGACTACTCGGTCATGGCAACTTCACTTCGTGTGCCACCTGGGATGTGGCCAGTTGATAGAAAAGCGTTTTGGGCTTACTGGGATGAGAAGATCGAAGTGAGTACAGCTATTTGGAGCATTGGCATGAGGGATTCTGACTTCAATATAGACTCTGGAAATCACCGATCATGCCAAGACCGTGGCCAAAGATTTACTCTACAACAAGAAGGGTCCCATTTGGATTAGAGCCAACCTTCCGTTGGTCAGACTATTGACAGCTGAGTGGCTGCCCCTGAGAATGCGAGAGGCGTATGGGCTGAAGACAACCAAGTCGCGGCGAGCTATCTACAATGCTATTTTGAGCCTCGGAAAGACGGTCTATCCGCGCATGCCAAACTTTGTCCGCCAGTATCCGTTGAGATATTACTTGAAGGATATGCGGAAACGAATGGCCAAGATGCAGAAAGTCGGATGATGTGGCTGCAGAGTAATGATTGATGAAGTGGCATGATAATTCTGCATAAGCATGGGAGATTTGGAGAAGAGCATGCACTGGACTATCATTGAACGTCTTTTTCTGTATCTAGCTTTGTAAATTGTCAACAAATGGATGATTCCCAATTACGATTCCTGACCCTTGGCAACTTTTCCGGAGCTACAGACATGTCATTACATCTAAATAGATGTTCATGCTCGTATTGAGCATGTCATTTAAAGTATTCAATCAGCCATGTATTCTGTAAGCTTTTCTAAAATGCATGCAGTTGAAACTGACAGCGGTGTCTTAGAGAGCAGCTATGAATGCACTCTCACGCTCTTGCTTGGACAGCAAGCAAGTTCAAATCATTAGATACGAGCCTGAGAACATGGAGGATAAGTTCTTTCTCGACTCGGATGTCGGAGCCGAGAAATAGCTGGTACATGAAACTTTTCCCTACTCTCCGATGCGTACTCCTCTCATTTGCCAATGCACGGTATCTGCACATCATGTCAGTAAGCCTTCATGGATTTCGGCTTCACATACAGTGATGCATGGCTACAGTTGCTGGATACCTTGCTGCTACCGTATGCATAAACACAGAACAACTAGTTCATGATTAAGGACTTGGCTCTTCTATGGAGGTGTGGGGTGGAGGGGTTAGAGTCTGGAAGTGGCAGATGGGGTACCGAGCGGGACTTCCTGGTTGCTGATCGATTTTGTGCAAAGCTGGAGATCTTTCAGACAGTCCAGCATCTGATCTCGTGTAGCCGTGAATTGCCAAATGGTAAGGCAGGTACTGGACTCGAACTTCTAATTGCATGTCTTTTCCCGTTCTCCACTGGAGCGAGATATATCATGTGAGATTGAGCTAAATTCTTGGCTTTCCCAGCTTCAATCACTTGTCACTTTTGTTTCGAGCTTGAGTCTTGCAATTGTTTGCTCATTTCACCAGCAATTCTTAACTCGAGCTCTCTAGATACTCGCAAAATGCATTTCACATCACTCGCTGTCTTGGCTTTTGCTTGCGCCAGTTTGGCCAACCCTGAAAATGAGAAGAGACTAAGTGCCAATTACTTGTCTTCTGCACTCAGTGAAGCGTAACTAATGCAGCCTCTTCTGGTGAGCATTGAAGGCTAGGTTCTCTCAGCTCCGTCTTGACAGAAATGTACACCAATGCCGGATCAACCTACACACTTGCCTTCGTCACTCCAGGCGGCAACTTACAACAACCTCCCGCGTCACTCATCGCTGCAATCGTCACCGCAGTTCCCGCATCCGTCCTTCTCGAGCTCGCCCAGCCCGAAACCCGAAGCTCGATTGCCAGCGAATTCAAGGCAGAAAACACACCAATGTGGTATCAAACCTTGCCAACAGTAGTTAAGAGTTACATTGAGAGCTTGGAAACGCAAATTGCTGCTGGATATGTCAATCTGAGTGCTGCACCAAGCACATTCCATTCACCGCAGCAACAACAACGAGCACTGCGAAAGGAAACGCTGCGTCTGGTGTGACAGCCAGCAGGCGACTGCCTTTTTTTTTTCTTTCTCCGCACCTTGCGAGGGTCGTCATCGAGTTCGGACCGTTGTACACAGGTATCGTGCAGCTATTCGGAAGAACGACGTCGGCCAGACTGTTGACCGGGAACAACGTTGTCATGCAGGTTGCTGCTCATCCAAACTGTATGCATGCAGGCAGTACTAGCCCCCGCACCTGCAGATGACCTCCCCGCTAGCCTGATCAGCACCCCCAGTCTCCTGAACTGTCCTGAAACTTCAGGGCACGGTCAAACGTTCGCAGGGGATTTAGAGCCGACTGGCCACTGCAATTGATGCGTAAGGCTGTAAATAGGGCGCAACTGGATTTCTGGCGCTACCAAACCCCTGGCCACACGTGAAGATGTGAACTGCTTCATCGCCGATCGCTATGATTCCTGGAAATGTGATATAACTGACTCGTATTCTGCTGATTAAAGTTACGGAATCACACTTTCAGTCAGTAATCCCAGTGGTGCATCTGCATGCTCCATGGTCACTCTGCTTCCCGGCAACGGCCTCCGAAGATCACCTTTCAACCTCCCTCTTCCCAGCATGCTCCAGCATTCTTTCATCCGACGCCGCAACCTCTTGTGGGGCCCCCGCGAGATGCAAGGTGCAAAGAAAGTCGTCCTGACAGGAAGCACGAGGCATGGGAGGTAAGGAATCGAAATATACATAAGGGGGTACAGCTCGTTTCATCCAATACTCTACCACCATCATCTATAATCCCATCCCTCAATTCGAAGAAGTCGAAGCTTCCAAAGTCTCATCCATCTTGTTAATCTTCAGACAATCAACATGCAGTTCTCTAAGCTCATCTTCACGGCTATGGTGGCCTTCTCGACTATGTCGATGGCCTCGCCAGCACCTGAAGCCTTTTCTCTCGCCGATGCCAACCCAGAGCCAACCCCAGTTGAGCCAACTCTGCAGCACGACTGCGTCTCTGATAGACTTGCTCGGAGCCTTGACCTCCTCTCTATCATCCATTGAAACTCTCGTCTCCGCTCAAAGTCTGAAACAACATTGAGGGTGTCGTCACTGATCTCTCGACTCTCCTTGCAGTTCCCACGACCAACCAGACTAAGGCTCTCCTTAGAACAGCCAGCGGTCTTCTCGACTCCAGCGCGGTCAGCTCTTTGACCAGTGACCTCCCAACTCTGCTCAGCTCTGTCAGTGGACTCATCACTCCGGCTCTGATTACCAACCTTACTGATATCTTGGGCAACGCACACGACCTCTTGACAGCCGATTCGTAAGCGAGACTAAGGGCTTGATCGTCGATGTTGCTCTTGTAAGGCCCCCCCAAAACACCATCCTCCCCTGAGCAAATCCAGCCGACACATTCCAGCTCGTCTCTGCTATCTCGCAAGTAATCTCGACATTGCTGTCTGCAGCGCTCGGATGATCAAGCGGCAAAAAAGCATAATGAGCGGATGAAAACGGGACACGGGGACGGACTGGGGACGGAGGAAATGGATATCATATATTCTCATCATCCTTTAGTAACCTTGTTCCAAGCTGCTTAGGTCACGAGGCTAGATTGCAGGGCAGGAGTAGAGACGGGAGTATATAATGTAGCTCGAGCAGCAACAAAACTGGCTCTTGCAGTGGTAATCAAATGGTCATATTCAAAATCTCGAGCTCAAGCAAAATAGGAAAATGCAACGTGAAACTCTCTTGACAACGGAAATTTCCAGATGACCGCATTGAGCTTCTGAGGAAGCCTGGTTGTGGAAATAAGACTCTCAAACGTCGTCTACTATCTACGTGATCATGAAAGCCAGACCGCCTCTGAAAATTGCGAGTGAAGGAGTTCTTGCCTGGAAAGCTAACGCAACGGCAGAACTTCTTGAGTATGCATATGATATCTCTAGACATTTCATTTCTTCGCATGAAAGGACAACACTGCCATTTGGAAGCACACATGTCACAACAGAGTTGTTAACTATTCAGAACACTCGTTCCGAACGTCGTGAGGGGTAGCAGAAAGCCGACCTGTTGGTTTTCAGAGATATCAAGTGAAGTTGCGACTCTTGTTTTCCGGATATGAGACTAAACTTAAGGCGGGGCAAGGTCGCACATGCTTGTTGGCCAGAGCCCAACTTCTCAAATTGCCATATTTGGATCGCCCTAACTTCAAGCTGACGAGAGGTCGAAACAGTATGCACGATACACCATCTTAGCGCGCAGCCCCGGTATTTGCCAGACCATCGAGTCAGGACGCCGTAATAGGTATACGTGGGGCTATGCACTCTTTGAAGAGGGAGCGAGTAGCAGGGTGGTTTGCATGAGGGAGCCTGGATACACATATACTTGCCGACATGCCATTCAGGAGACGCATCCCTTGCTGACATCTGAATTTCCTCAACCCGACTCTCGAGGAAGCACAAAGTCGACAGAAGACTCAACAAGAAAACTCATAACAACTATGGCATGTCCGGCAGGATACGGTGCAGGAACGGTGCGGCCCACTGGCCACATCGATGTCCCATATGAAAAGTCCGTTATCTTCCCCACGATCGCGGAGCCAAACGAGCTGAAGAAGTTTGTGGACGACGGGATCTTCCTCGTTGGAGGCCAATATGTCATTCTTTGCCAGTTCTGCGCGCCAGGCCTCGCTAAAGGCTGTTATGAGCATTCCAACTTTGCGCCCTGACTCCTGAACAGACTCAAGACCACGGTTCGCTTCCTCAATGTGTCTGTCTTTGGTACTCCAGAGGAAAAGGAGGCCATTTACTCCGTTATCCACAACGCGCATTCGGAGGTTAAGAGTGATACCTACTATGCGGATGATTCGGAGCTGCATAAGTGGACTGCTGCCACGCTCTTCATGGCTCTGGTTGTTGCGCATGAAGCTTTCTTTGGCAAGCTAAGCCGGGCGAAAAAGAAAGTTTAGTTCAAGAAGTCCGCTATCTACGGTACGTCTCTTCGCATGCCTCCTGAGATGTGGCCGAAGACATATGATCAATTCATGATCTATTGGGACCATCAAATCGAAACGCTCGAGATCACACCAGAAGCGAAATCTTTGTGCAGGGACCTGATGTATCAAAAGCACATCCCAATCTGGTAAGCGCTCTTGATGTTGCCAAGTGTGTTATGCTGAAGACCCCTAGGATGAAGCCAGCTACGCCTATGATGAGACTTTTGACCACAAGGCGGTTGCCAGAGAGGTTGAGAAGAGAGCTCGGCTTGGTTTGACGCCGCGGAAGGCTGGTATGTATCATTTGGTGGCGGGGTATACGGCCATCGTCTACCCGTATCTGCCAAGGAGACTGAAGGCATATCCAATCAGGTATTACATGAAAGATTTGAAGAAAGCAGCTGCGCAGGTTAAGGAGAACGGAACTTGGGACAAATGATTGAGCATACAAATGTCTGACATTTGGGAAGCGAGTACTCACTGGAGCTTCATGGGGTATGGGCCATGGTTGGAGTATCAATGTAATGAGCGTTTTCTTCAATCAAAGCTATTTTCTCCCTTGACTCTCTTCACGTAATCCCAGCTGTTAACAAGGATGAATGCCTTAACATCGAACTCTATGTCAGACGTTTGGTACACCGGCCGAGACGGGCCGAGGGTCTCGAGCGTTGATCAAAGATGTTCTGACTGGGAAGAGGGTTTCAAATATCAACACTTGAGTTCCGAGCTACACCGTGAATATAAAGAAGCAGAACCACTAGACCAGCGACTGAAAATTCTCCCACTGCTCAGCCCCCATTCTCGGTCTCTGGATTGCGGTAAGGAAGAATTGGCAAGCGAAGATGCAAAGAAGAACGAGAAAACAAAGAAAAGGCAGAAAAAGCAGCTATTTTCTCTTTGCGAATGAGAGAGCAACCATGTTCGAGTTAAAGTTCATCAATGCTCTCATGATGATGGCTCCTCCGGCAAAATCGTTCTTGTTCGTCTCCATCACTTGAACTCAACCATAGCTCCTGTCTTCTCTACAACGATAATACGAAGGTATCTAACGAAGTTCTCGATGACCGTTTCTTGAAGTTCGTGAAGAAAAGGGACCCCAAATTTGGATACTGTTTCATTCAATTTCCTCCTGGTTGCTGACTAACATACCCAGCATCTCGTTCCCGCGCACCAATAGCCCGCTTCCAGCCCTCTGCACGATTTATTTTTGGATCACGTTCCATCAATTACGGGGCTCAATTCTGACCCCCAATCTGCAGGCCATGGAACTACTTCCTACTGCGCCTCTCAGAAGTCCCTTCCAACCCCAGGCGCAGCACGCTCAAGCAGCAAATGTGTCGTGAGACGGCAGACGGTAAGGGCTCATTTGGTCGCCGAGAAGGATTCGCTTGAGGCTCATACAGTTCTTTAGTGAGAATAAGGGGCTGGGCTGAAGTACTGGAAACTGCAAGACCCGGCAAGCGTGCCCTATGCCTATGGTGATGCGAGTGCAAGCTGTGCCGCCCGCGTTGACAGCAAGGGATTAAGGATCCAAGGATCCGCTGTTCTGGTCTTTTTCCAGAATCCAATTTCATCTTTCCGTCTCATCTTTCGTGTCTCCGTGGTCTTGATTGTTTTCTTTGTTACACTCGTTCATCTCGTTACGCAAGCGTCGCAAAGCAAAATGTCTTCTACCACAACCACAACCACCGCGACGGTGACGGTCACTGACCAGGCCGTGATCAAATCCCTTAATCGAGGACCGATCTTAACGCCTTTCTCTGCGCCGACATCATGTACTGCGACACCGACCTTTGTAGAAGCCATGTACGTTGGGCATTGGGGCCAGGCGTACGAGGATCCAGCGTGTTTTCCAAGCAGTACTGCGACTTTCAATGGAGGTCAGACGGCGTGGAATCTGTACTATTGTATGTTCCTGAAATGGCGTGCTGTTGTGGTTGCTAATAGCATCTAGATTCTCCAGCAGTTTGCCCTCACGGGTGGTCGACGGCGAATACGTGGACGAAGACTTACGGCGGCGGAAATATCAACAGCGTGCTGAGTATTGGCTCGGATACCACAGTAGCTCTCTGTTGTCCATCGTCAGTATTCTCATACCTAAATCGAGTCGGTTCCTTTCTCTAACCACTTGCAGATCATACACCTACCTGAGCGACTTCCATCAATGTGCCACCCAATTTTCTTCCAAAACCAGCGTCCTGACATACATCAATCCCACCACAGACGCGAATGGAAACTGGTATTCAGAATATTTGAATAAGACGACTGTGACTGCGGCCACCTACACTCTTTTCGGAGACGGAATACCTGTCTGGTACCAAAGTACCGACTTGGCAGCCTTCTCTTCCGCGACTCAGACCTCGTCGACACCAAGTGTCCCAACGAGCGCCTCCTCGACCTCAGCAACCACCACGCCAACCTCGACTCCAGCATCAAGCGGCCTTTCAAGCGGCGCAAAGATTGGATTGGGATTAGGCATTCCATTGGCCGCAATTGCGCTCTTTGCTCTTGCCTTCTTCCTGTGCAGGAGGAGAAGCAGAAGACAAGCGATTCCGCAGGAAGAAGGAGACCAGTATCATCCGCAGGATGTGAAACCGTATACGTACGGAGGTACGGCGGAATTACCGACGGAAGAAAGACCGAACGAATTACACTCAAACGATGTTCGATATGAGCCGTATAGGGCGCAGGAACAGCATGAGCTTTCGGAATTGCAGTGAGGAGTGATTGAGGATGCTTGATGGGAGAAGAGAATTGAGAGTGGCCATTGAGCCTACAACATGAAGATGTGGAGACAGGAGGTCAGACAGATCAACCTCACAAAGGCCGGCATCGCGCCACGGAGACAGCGGGAGACAAGGTGGAGAATCCTGCAGAGATGGAGGAGGGAAGAGGAGACGAATGATACCCTGGGCGAGGTACCACCTCAATGATAGATTGAGCGCATATAGACAGCGGCGTATAGTCACATAACTGTATGACTAGGGAGTGAGGCGCACTTGGTTTTATGGGTAGGCAGTCTCTAATTATACACCTACATTTTGACCTTTTCAGTTACATTTCGACCTTTGTGCTTTTCCTTTCCTTCCCTCCCATGTATGTGTCACTTGCAACCAGCTGCTGACGTTGAGCCAGAAGTCAATCACAAATTCGCTCAGTGGAAGTACTTGGGTGCCACACCCTTGGTCGTAAGCCATGCCTTTTCCAGAACTTCAACAACGTCGTCTGGCAGTGGACCTTTCTCCAAATCCGCCAGATTCTCTTTGAGATGTTTGGTGCTACTGGCTCCAACAATGATAGCATCATCAAATTCCCTCTTCATGAATGAATGATGCTCAATCCATCTCAAAGCAACCTCAGCAACGGTCAACCCATGCTTATCTGTGACGGATCGAATCATGTCTAAAGCGTCAAAGTATTCATCATTCCAGTATCTTGCGCGGTGCAGATTTCCTTGCATAGGAGTGTCGGGGTTGAATCTTGAGCCTGGCTCGAACTCGTTCTGGTCCCGTGTGTACCGTCCGGTCAAGAAGCCCCCGGCAAGAGGTTGGAAAGCATAAAGCGAGATGCCATAGTGTCGTAGGCAGGGGAATAATTCCGCTTCGATCGAGCGCTGAAGGGCGTGGTAGATGCCTTGATAGGCAGTGGGCTTGATCCAACCATTCTTCTCACAGATCTCGCAGATCTTGGCGACCTCCCACGACATATAGTTGCTAATGCCGAAACGATTGAAGCGGCCTTCTTGGTGCAATTTGTTCACCTCTCGCAGCGTGTCTTCGAAAGGATGCTTCCGGTCAGGACCGTGGAGGTAGAACATATCAATCTTCTCGCAGTCCAATGCCTTCAAACTGTTCATCAAGCCTCGACGGATGTCTTCTGGGGTATGGGTATATTGATCGTCCAAGCTCATGGGGCTACCTTTGTTTGGATAGAGCTTGGTGTCCATGACAATGCCTCGTTTCTGCCAATCAAGTTCCGCGAGTATTGCCTCTGATGTGCCATTCCCGTAGACTCGGGCGGTGTCGATCTCTTTGTGCCCATGGTTTTGGAAGATGTCAAGAATCTTACCGGCCTCTTCGCTCGTGTGTACTCTGGCGCCGAGCGTGTCTGGAGTACAGGTTAGCATTCTCCAAGTATCAATATATACCATCGACATACTTGGCTTGCCAAAGGTCATAGCACCAAACACGACCTTGAGGGAGGTTTTCGTGGACATGGTGAAGTCGCTGGAAGGGCTAAGGATCTCTTGAGGTGGAAAAGGTATTCCCAATGAGATAGTTTGGAGGCAAGAATAGGTACGCAAGAGAACAGAGAATCAAAGATACAGTAATGAAGTAGAAGTGATCTTCGAAATCGTGAATAAGGCATTCCTACTGCGTTTTGTATACTTGCCTGCCTGCAGGAAGCTGACACTTACATAGCTCCAGTAGAGTTCTTGACGTAAACCCGAACTCCTTATCGCCGTTTGGTATTTTCTGTGAGCGTTTGCGTCGTCATGAAAATCTTCGCTGCGGTTGATTCAGTTTTCTTGGCGCAACGGGAGAATCTCGGATCGGCTGTCTGGTACTCCTCATCCTGATTTCTCCCTTGTCTCTTTGATCACTCTAGCCAACCACAACTTCCCCTGATGGAATCATCCCCAATCGCCGAAACCTCAACGACTACTTCATACAAGCCTAAATTTTCCAGGCTATCAGTCCGTGCGCCTCTCGAAGATTCTAGCCAATGAACCTTCAGGATTTGGGGCTTTATTGCCAGACCAGGTTTAAATAAATCCCAAGCACAGACATCGAACATGAAATATTTGAACAGAGTCACTTCTCTCATGCGAAATTCGGATTTGAGTCGGATTTAGCTTTCACTATCTCAGTCTTTCGATCTCTCATATTCGTTGGACAGGGACCTCACATCCCTGAATAAATGCTTCTCCAATCAATTCACGACAAGTCAACGCAGTCACACGATGGAGTTTCCCTTCAGTGTTGAGAAGGGCGACCCTTACTACTCTGACGGAAAAGACTTTCACCCTGTTTCTCAAGCTTCCAGCGGAAATTCGCTTCTAAATATGGATTGCCCCGTTCAATCCACGACTTGTGGTCATCGAACCCTCCATCCCCAACTATCGCATTGGTTTTCACTCGAGCACGCCACCTCCGAAGGCATTCCTTGTGTGCTCAAAATCTAGAGCTGCAACTATTAAATACTATACCAAATGATTCAGCTCCTTTCTATCTCCTCTAACAATCCCGGTGAACTTCGAACTCGACACTGTCCTCATCGGAGCCTCAGTAGCAGAAGCTGATCAACTTCCTCACTTATTCGGCGTTCTTGCTCGCAAAGAACTCACCTCAATTTGACGGTTAGCTATCAATGTCCGAATTATTCATGACAATGAAATTCCTCGATACACCTACTTGCCGCTAACAAAAAGACCCGGCAAATAGAGGCTGTGGGTGGCGATGGAGAGAGCAGTCAAGGCCATGACCAATCTCAGTGACCTTATCGTTGTGTATGATGTGGTGGATATGCTGGTGATTGATGAGTATACTGGCATTGATCTCTACCATCACCAGTTAACCACCTTATTCGACAAGCCTCCCATGATGCTCAACAACAGAGATAACCCATTGAGATTCCACGAGCTTCCCGATTCGAAAGTTGACTATGGAGGCTGGACCGAGGCGAAGCTCACTGTGGTGTATGGGCTAGACGCAGTCAATCTTTGAGTGCATTTGGAGTGCGTGTTGAACATCATCGGAAAACTCGAGTCACAAGTCAATGCTATGGAGAATCTGAAGGAGTTGATGCTTGTGACAAACATTCACGAGGACTGCATCAGGGAGGAAAGAATGTATCGAATCTGGGCTGAGAGGGCTGTAATCTTCAAGTTCAATGACCCACAAATGCGTGACATGGTCAGGAACATGCATGTAAGAAGAAAAGGGTGGAAATCTCTGAATGTGCAGCATCCATGGTGGGAGATGGAAAATGGACGTAGAGTTGGTGGAAATTTGACGAAAGGCCCGTGCTATCAACTGTTCGGCGGTTATGCTTCTTCTCTTTGCTGTCAAGCTAAGGAAGCCCTGGAGTGGGGAACCTGGGAAGAGGCTTGCTACAAGTTTTGGTTCAGGGAACAAGAGACACAAAACTGAGTGCAAGAATACGAATCATAGGAGCTTTCTTTTTATAGATGAAGCACCAGAAATGCAAGCAGACCTTTCAACCACTCTCTTCTCGTCTCGACGTGACACTTCGCCTCAGATCCTAACACATAAGCTCCTTCACGACCTCTACGTATGGCTACAAAAGCATCTCTACCGAGAATCATAAATACCAGGATTCGTCTTACCTAACAGGATGAAAGTGTTTGGCCATACTGCAGCACATTCCACAAAATGACGCAAATGAGGCTCCCACACTTACCTTCACTTAACTCACACTTCAGGTCACAGAAATTATCGAAGTCAGAATTTGAAAGTAACAAATATATTAAAGCAGCTTATTCTATATGAATCAAAAACTTCGCTGCAGTGCGCCCAGTCCGAGTCCAAGTCCAAAAAGTAAATGCAACCCAGACTCCAAGCTGTCCTATCCCATCCCATTACCCGCTAATTCGATTCGACATGTATTCATTTCCAGCGCAACTCCACCGTTCAGCTTCCCTTCCACACCTCTAATTCTAGACGCTTGAAGCAATTTAAGCCACAGCGAACTTGGACCTCGCTCTCAACTTCGCACCAAAGATATACAGCGCAAACATCCCAATAATGCCAATGACGCTCAATCCACCCAGGACCGAGACACCCTTACCAACACCAAGGTTGATGAACAGCGGTCGTCCAAACAAGATACTTCCGCACGCGAACGCAGATCTCAAAAAGTCATTCCCAGCAAACAAGCTCGCAGCATACTGCGGGTACGAGAGCGGGACGTAGACAAAGATACACTGCATAACTACAAACACCGAGGCTCCGTAAACCGTGATACCGATGGTGGGTGCGATCCAATGGATATCTGGTCTCGCGGTCCACGCGAAGATAAAGAGACCAATAGTAGGCCCGAAACACGCGAAGAGCGCGGGAACCAGGCGAGATTCTTGGGCGCGAAGACCGTGGGCTTTGATGTCAGGGATGAGGTAGAGAGCTAAATACGCGCAGTAGACTGCGATACCGATGAAACAAGCTACCAAGATACAAGTGAACACGACACCGATCATGCCGAGCGAGAAGCCGTAGTAGACGGGGTAGACGAGCGGGAACACCTCGAAGAAGGAGTAGTAGATTCCGTAGATGATGGCGGTGTAGACATTTACGAAGGCGATAGCGGGGTCTTTGATCGTGATTTCGAGGGGCTTGATGATGGCGTCTGTGAGGATGGCGAGGGGCTTCATATGCTTCTGGTCGATTTCGGATTGGGACTTCAGGCGGTTGTCGCCGGTGAGCTTTCGCAGACGGGCAGCACGGCGGAGGAGGATGTTAGGGGTGGACGTCTCGGGGAGGAGCAGGAACATGAGGAGGAAGACAGGACCGGCGGCCCAGAGGATCTCCCAGAGTGACCATCTCCACCCCTTCGCAGTCACGGCGAAACCTGAAAGAAGAGGACCGAGAGCAGGTCCGCAATAGGCTGCTGAAACCCAGGCGACGAGCGCGAATGGAAGGTATAGCAGGGAGTACATGTCTTGCATGGTAGCAGCTCCGATAGCCAAGCAAGGAGATCCGAAGAAACCTTGCAAGAATCGAAGCACGAGGAGACCGGCGAAGTTGTTCACCATAGCCGTCGGCAGGGAGAGGATGGTGAACAGTGCCATTGTCACAGCGTAGACGGGAGATCTTCCGATGATGGGAATCTCAGAGAGAGGTGCCCACAGCAAAGGACCCATACCGTATGCGAGAACGTAGAGAGAAAGGGGTAGCGATGCATCAACCGGCTTGACGCCGAACTTTGCCATAACGCCTTCTTCGCTAGAGGTGTAGATTGCCGAGCCAGTGTAGACGACGAAGGTGTATACACAAATGATTAAGGAGACGACAAATCGCTTGCCATTGGTCCAATTCTGAGGGTTCGCTGGGTCGTCGGTCGTGTACCAGTCAACGAGGACGGTGCCATCTGATGTCTTGACCGGCATAATTGGCTTCGTTTGTGTTCGTTCGATAGCGAGCTCTTGTTCGACCTCGAGTCGCTCTTCTGTATACGGCGTGGTTTCGAGACGAGACTTCGTGCGGCTCAAGTTCAAGGCCTCGACGTCTTGCTCGTATGGGCCAGGCTGCTCCGTTTCCTTTTTCTCCAAATCCTCACCAATATCACCGACAGTATTCGACTCGCTTGACTGACTGGATTGTCGAGTCCGTTCCCGTGTAACTGTGCGCGAGGCAGTTCGAGGAAGTGTTGCAGCTGAATGTCGTCTCTTCTCATCTGACGAGTTGAGCATGGCATTGTAGGTAGCGGGTAATTCAAAGTCGGGAAGCTCTTCTGGGTATCGGAGAACTCTGTTGCCAGTAATCCATCGGATTATTTGACCCAACGGGGCCTCTCTGATGATGTCCGCCATTGCTTTTTGGGGTCTGAAAATTCGCCGGGTATGGTAGTTGAGAAAAGGGGAAGCGAAGTTGAGAAGCCAACTTCAGTTCAAGGCTGGAGTTGGAAGTGTGCAAAGGCGAACACAAGAGAGGATAACTTGAACTGATGATGAGAAGAAAACATGAAGGTGGTACTGCAGCTCGTATATATAATGTATGAAATGAGTGCTCCTCATGAGAGAGAGAGAAAGCCATGCTGCAAGCCTCTCCTGGATATGGTAAGCTATCCATGTTGACAAACGCAACTGCTGTTATGTCCGCAATCTAAGCCTTCCACGTCTATCAGTGTCCTTCCACTACCGAAAGGCACAGTGCCCAATTAGTCACCTAGCAGGTTTTGTTATTGCGAAAGAACGGCAGCTGCACGCTATCACAGAATGTTGGTGTCCAAGTGGAGTGTCAAACGCCATAGACTCATAGTTGAAGGGTGTAAGGTGCTTGGAGGCGGGATCCAAGCACACTGGCTTCTTGGCAGCAAGGAGTTTGGCAAGTCAAAAGCCGTCGGCGCTATCCCATAGGCACGCCGCTTATTAATTCCGAAGGGGGTGCTGTCTTTGCAGGTGCAGCACAGGGGATCATGTAAGCATGCAAGCGAAAACGCCATGACGTACAACTTTCTTCTCGTTTATTCGTTTGTCAGCGACGTGTATGAGCATGAGCGTCTCTCATTGGCCACCTTCGGGGTAAAGTCCGCCCGTTTCACATTTCGGAGTTATCATATGGGAATGGGGATTAGTGAACGTGGATTTCTGCGAGCGCTTTGAAAGCCGCAAAACGAAGCATACGAGTCTATGACTCTGAGATACTCGTACTGAAGTATCCTGTCAGATATCTGACACTTCTGACGTCTCACTGTATCAGGTACCTGCGTATCTCACTCTCGTCCACCGCCGTCTGCGGACTCGGAACATCTGGAGGTACCTTCGAGCGTTCTGGACGGCGGTATATGAGTCCGCAACAGAGATTAATGATTAGATCCGTAAGATCTATTTGGAATGCTACGAGATCTGATGACTTATCAAAGATTTGATACAAACGAGTGGAGTTCCGCTGAATATCCACCTGTCTGACCTGGATATCCGGACCCTTCACAAGTCCCGTACCGGCTACATTCAACCTATGAGGACTGATACACAATAACCTTTTCCAGTCATCGAAGACATTTTCCCGCATGGCTTAGCCACCGGCCTGGCTTGAAATTTCAAGCCTCTGATCGTGTCTCCGAGACACGGCTGAAGTAGCCTCAAGTTGCTCAGGAACCAAAATTTCCTGTTTAGGAAAACGGAGAGTTCCCCACTTTATTATCAATACAGGAAAGCAATGCAATCACGTTCAAAAAGTCAAGTCTCAAAATGCCGAGAAATATTTTAAATTCATAGATATTCAGTCGAAGGGCCTCGTATCTCAACTCAAGCGTCCTCCATCCATATTCCCCAGCCATGCACATGCAAATGCAAGTGACTTGAATCCTTTTCCCTCCTCAAAACTTTATCCCACCAACCGTTTGCAATCCTCATTATTATTCCCTCTGCACCTTTCGGTGTGCCAGATACAACAACTTGGCCCGCTCCGTTGCCCGTTGTGGTATGATGATCATGAAAATTACTGCTTCGGAGTGAAGCGTCTTTGAGTGCTCACAGCCGAATTCGGCAGTCATGTCGTCAACGTCTGAGGCTCGATAGCCAAAATGCAATATGATGTTTCCGCTCAATCGTGGATGCAAATCATGATCCGGTGCAATCACTGATGATGTCTCCTCATCTCAGACTCCTCCCCGACTCCATAGACCTCTCTGAGTCGCTGCTATCTCTTCTTTTCGACGATGCAGCCGATGCTCGGTGATTTTTGGAAGCCTTAATCCACTCCTTCTTCGGCGGCTTAAGCGGCTGATACGGCTCCTCGCCCTTCAGGATGCTGCCGTGCTTGAAGCTTCGGATCGTCATAATGTTGATCATTTTGTGTTAAAACCCCCTTTCAAATATTGTAGAACTTGGTATGAAGACGCAATGCCTTGGAACTTAGGAGAAAGGCGTCTGATATACGTTTTTGGTCGAGGTGGTGATGATGTGATTTCCCGTTTTGTAAGCGCGATCAGCGTGGATTGATAATGCGAATTTCGTTCGACGTTCTGGGATATCGGGAATTGTGTTTGAAGATCTTGATGATTTTCCAGATTAAGAAAGAGGAGTGGGGACAGAGTCAAACTTATAAAAGTCGCAATATCTTGAACTTGCCTTTAACTCCAGAAACCGCGAGGGTACTCGGACTTATTATCTCCAGATGATCGACGGCTCTGGGGAATATATCAGTCGGCGGAAACAAAAGACCCGGTAGTTGCGGAGATAACGTGCTGAGCTTAAAAGCGACTCAACCCCGCCGCGACTAGTGATTCATTCGGACTGAATAAAAAGTCTGGACTTTGGAGACTCGAAATTCCCGAAGAGAATCCGAAATTTAGAGAAGTAAAGCCGTTGACCACCACGCAAACCCTCGACGGTTCACACTCACATGGACAAATCACTCAGACTGCACCAACTTCATGTATGGTTATTTTCATTGTACTTCTCACAAAAAGGACTCAACGAGCAGCATAGCAAAAGGAAAGCTGCCGAAAAGACCACTACCAATACACCAATACGCGACCTTTTCTTCTCTCCTCCATCAAGTAACCACGTTCTCTACCACCAATATCGTAGCCGGAAAACCAGACGACCGTTATGATGATGCGTTATCAAAGACCACTGCTGAGTAGAAGAAATACTCCTCCTCGACCCTAATTCTCTTCTCTTCTCGTATTTTCCCACCAGTCCAGCTCTCACCAGTATACTGCTTTTCTGTGCTTCACCAACACGTCCAAACTTGCCACTCCCCAGATTCGTATCTCGTTTCGGGTTCGTGAGGGCGCGGGAATTTAGGAAGCCTTCTTTTGGGCGGGCGCACCGTTGACGTACTTGCCAACATCGGTAGCATCGTGGAAGGTTCTCACAGCTCCCTTGACACCATCCCAAACTTGTCTAGCAGCAGGGTGAACACCTTGTCCACCGGCAAGGCTGTCAATTCTGGCCTCGAGCTGTCTGAACTGGGCTTGGACGAAGCTGCTCTGGGCGAAACGGGAGCGGAGGAAGGCAGTGTAGATGGCGATCAAGATCCAGGAACCTTTGGCGAAGGCGATGGCAGACATCAGGAGACGGGCCCAGAGCAAGATCTCGAGGATAGCAACAAGTCCCATGGAGGCGTCATAGTATTCCTTAACAAAGCGACCGATGGTGTCGGCCATGGCGTTGTTCTGGTATGCTGGCTTAGCAGATGGGGAGGCGCCAGCTGCGGGCTGGATCTGGGTAGGTGGCTGAAGGGTTGGGATCAGGTTTGTTCGGGTGTAGGTTGCGACGTGGAAGATCGAGTAAACACCGAAGGGGAGCATGGCGAGAGGGTATTGGGGAGAGAAGAGCCAGACGAGAGCCATAGCTGTGGAGTGGTCAGAGACAGCTGATAGTGGGGAAAAAAGTAAAGTTGCAAAAACACTCACCCAAGTATTGGACATTCTCATCAGCTGCAAGAGCGAGGAGGCCACCTTGAGCTCTGCTGCCAGCTCTTGCGCGAGCACGGAATGCCTTGTAGACCACGATCCCATATGTCACAGCTGCGGAGATGAAAGCCAGACGGTAGGAGACCTGAGCCCATCGGGAGTAATAGTTGAATGTGATGTACGATATGGAGTATCTCAAGATACAGCAGAGGAGGGTTACATGTCTATGGCGAGCTTGTCAGCATCTTGCATGATCGTGTTATGTTAGGATGTGCAACAGGGAATCGCAAGCTCCATCCTGGAGCGGGATCGTGTTCAGAACAGATAATGCATAAGATCCGAGGAAGCTGGGGAAGCTCGAGGAGATAAACGTACCCGACGAACCAAGCGACTAGAGAAGATGTCAGGATATGCAGTCGAGATGTTCTGTTCCCGAGACAAACTTACACTGGAGGGTCTGCGCAAGTTGCAGGAGCCGTTCCTGCAAAGGCAGCGACGCTGGAGGTGGGGGAGCCATTGTTGAGAATGTTGCTGGAGTCTACTGAGAGAAGTAGATATCTGGGGTCTTTCGCAGTCGCTGGACGTCGTCTTGCGATTTCGTATGGAAAGGCGTCGTGTGGGAAAGAACTTGGTGGTGTGCGAAGCTCTGGAAAGATGGCTGGGTTAGAACCTTGCTCAACGTCTGAAGCGCAGAAGCGCAGAAGCGAATCAAGCTGACCGCTTCGAGAATTGAGTGATTCACCAGAGTTTAATCAAACGTGTTCACAGCTGTTTGCGGTATTAATTATAATGAGGCACAATAAGAGAGAAATTCAATTGAAGGGATAGCAACATGTGTGTCTTCAATCCGGCTAATTGTGCTGCCTTGATTCGGCGTGCGAAGCAGCCACATCATCGTCATTGCTTGTGGCTAAGTTGCACCGTCAGCGAAAATCACAAGCCAAGAACGCAGGGATTCTTCATCGATCGAATGGGTGACCGTTCTCAAATCAGGGTAAAATATCGACAAGGCTCGCATATTATGCAGCAGTCAGATATCTGAATGGAGTGAGCTAGGTCATCCTGCGTGGTTAAAGGCCATGGTAGTTGTTTAGGTCACAAACAAAGTCCTCAGCATGCTTCCAAGATTCAATATCATTACAGTACATTCGTTATCTTGCCCTCGCTATGCTCTAGAACCCATGGTATCATCGCTAAAGAACTAATGCCCTCCCAAACGCCATCGCAATGATTTTGATGAAATGTGAGTTCCTTACGACTTCAACGACGACCACGCTTGTTTGCATAGAAGCTAGAACCGCCCCGAGGTGGTGGATGAGAGCGTTGATTGCCCCTATCCTCTCGCTCATGTCGGATCGGCTCCTCAACCACGACTTCATATTCTTCGTATTCCTCCTTGAAATACTCAGAGACAGCCTCCCTTTCCTTCTTCGCTTGTTCCGCGTCCAGCATGAATCGGACAGTGCCCTGCTGGCCACGATCGTACATGCCAAGTCGACTCGAGCCGGCAGAGTGAGGGCTGAGAGTTGCTGGAGAAGCACCGTTGGTGCGGAAGTCGGATGGACTAGCTGGTGTGATGGGTGTCTTCGGAGTCTTGACATTGGGCTTGAGGCCGTTGAGACGTGGTGCCTCATGCCACTCAGTATAACGCTTCAAACCAGCCTCATCCATCTCCTTGTTGATCTTGATGCGGATTTGGATGAAAACCTGTACGTCGTGAGACGGGCCGGTGATAGATGATTTCTGGAAGTGGGTATAGAGATCCAGCAGATCAGAGATTGTTTCAATGATCTCGGCTCGGGAGGTAGACCATTGTTCGTAGATAGGCGCTGTAGGACCACGGATGGCAGATTCTTGCTTCTCCAGGACCAAGGTAGCAAGCTCGAGGCATGCAAACGCCATCGTTGCGCAAGTTTGCTTGAGAGGGCCGTACGTGCGATATAGATCCATCATCATGTCGCACGCAACCCGAGCAACCTCCTTCTCGATATTTGCAGCCTTTGCCAACTTTATAAGATGCTTTTGGGGATTGCGGGTACGGAAATCGAAGCCAGAGGCTTCCAGGACGAGGCGCTCAAGACCAATAACTTGCTTTGAAGTGTTCTCAAACTTCTGCAGTGCTGTTAGTAAAGATCAACGCAAGCTGCAAGTGACTTACGCTATCATCTGGGCTGAGATGCTCGGCAGGGGAAATCTTCAGATTGTAGGCGGCACACAGGATCTCTCTTGACTTCTTCAGGGTATCCTCAACTTTGCAGGCCAGCATAAGAGAAGCTGCTGCCGCAGGTTCCATTTGGTATTCATCTCCCTTATGATCAAGCCGGAATTTGTGGTAATAGACAACAGCAGTTCCAAACGTACGCACCGGACTGTAAGAACCGTTAGCAAGTAATTTCGAATCCATAGATCGAAGACTCACAGTTGAAGAGCTTTTCGGACATCATCGATCCACTGCACACCTTGCAGTCTGAAGCTATCCTCGCGGGTCAAGTTGGTGCCAACAGCTACAAGCAGTCCCTGAACTTGCTGGGCGAAGGCGTAGGGTTTTGCGACATTGATGTAGGAGGGGTGTGGGCCAACAGAACTGTTTGGTTGTGAAGTGCCATTGGCCTGGGGAACATGGTTCGCTGGAGCCATTGGTCGTTGAGCAGGAGGAGGCGTGTACGGGTCTTCTTGATCTTCTGGAGCAGCTGCGAACTGGAATTGCTGACCTGGAGGAGGCGAAGTCGCGAACTGGTAGAGACCAGGTGGAGGTGGTGAGTACTGCTCTTGATCCGAAGGTGGTGCGTATTGACCCCACCAAGAGCTGTGAATCTGAACCAGGAGGACGAGAATCCATCGCGGTATGCCCTCGTTTCGCGGGTAATATTCGGTGTTGATAAGGCCTCGCTGTTTTGTTGTTCCGGCCGAGCCAATCTGCGACTTCACATACACAGCGTGGCACTAGCCGGGAGCTAGACCAAAACAGACTAGGGTCGCATCCTCCCAAACAAGGCTTCTACTATACACTCCATCCACAATATCTTTGGCATCATTAAAATTTGGACTTCGAACTTCGGCTATTCTTGGCAAGGCCATCATCGATCTGTGCTTCTTTCAGTTCGGAGAACTTTCTCTACGGTGCACATTGCTTTCAACTGATTCAGTGGAGTAGATTCTCTGTAACGCAATCAAATAATTTCGGGGAAATCTTGGGTTCAGCCTATTTCAACTCTTCCTGATCGAACGTCTCTGTTTCTCATACATATCAAGGGACAATAAGTGTTCGTCCAAGAAATAAGACTGCGGGTCAATTAGCCAATAAGTCTTGCCATGCATAATCAAAGTTCTGAGAGCGGTAGTTGGCTGCTTCTCTCTCGCCAGTCTCGCGTGGCTTTATACGCTGCGATTGAGCAGTCCAAGTCCGGCGGAGGCTGAGAAGCGAAGCCTGATCACACACAATTGACAACAACACTGGAAGGCTCCTAATTATCTTGAACTGTATCTCTTTTCCCATGACAGCTCCCGCCGAATCATCGAGGTGATAGGGGTCATGGCATTCAGATGGTCTGCTGGCGACATCGCGACGGCATTGAAGTTACTCTCCAAGGTCGGCAAGGCTGTGAAAGAATTCTGCGAAGCCTCGTCTGAGTATGAGGACATTCGAAGCTTTCTCACTACTCTCGAGACAATATTACAACATATTCAAGCATTTGATGCAGCATTCATAGGATCCGAGCGGTCTGAGGAGCTTCGAGAACAGTGTGGCCTGCTTAGGGCGCCGATCAAGAAATTTCTTGACCACGTAGAGAGGTTTAAACCCTCACTCGCAATCAGTAACATGTATCACAAGCTCTTGAAAGCTCCACGAAGGATACAATGGGGGTCGTCATGCCCGGGAAAAATCAAACAGCTTCAAAACCGAATTCAAGCTCCTATGCTCAGTATTGGCATTATCATGGGATTCCGTACTATGTAGGATGGCAATCAATTGCAAATTCTTCTGCTCAAGCGAATGCTGACGAGAGGTTCGCAGGGAGCTGCTCGGGCGTCTTGAAAGCGCCATGCCAAACAGCCTGAAAGATCAGACAGCAGCGCTGTTGGAGAGTCAACTTCCGAGCCACCTCGAGAAGGGTATCCGACCTTTAGCGACAGAACTTCTTGCTTGCAAGCAGTATATTATTATCTCGTACGCAGAAGCATCCGAAAGTATTACTTGGCATATCCAAAAATGGATAAGCAGATCTATGATGTTCTGCTGTCACAGAAAGCTGCTTATGCCGAAAGCCAACAGAAGCTAGAGTTAGATCTGAGCAAGGCTCCATCTACCATTGAGAACATCATCACAAAGGAAAGATCCCATACTCGACAATCCGAACTGCGTCTACATTCGGCGATATCATCCTGCCGCGAAGAGCTGAGGATCGTGAGAGAGGCCATGGACCTCGATACAGCTCTTCGAGCTCATTCAACTCAAGAACTTGGGTCACGAGACATGCAAGAACTTGGTACAGCTCTCCGAACGCTGGGAAAACATATGCGTGTGTGGTACGTATCGTTTGCACAGGATAAAACTCTGCATATTGTTAACCACCACCAGCATGTGGCTGTTCGTATCTGGTTTACAGAGAACGGTCCGGCATGTATGGTATGCATAGCATTGAAAAGCCCCAAACTACGTTTCGCTAATATTCGGCCACCAAGCTTCTCCTACTATCATGTCTAGCTACCCTGTACCAGAGACTGCTGCACAGTGGTAATCAATTATTATTGCCTTTGATTGACGATTCATTTTTGTTTGAGGATGCTCTGGGTCGCAGAAAGCTTCTGCCATGTGATTGTTTTCAGCACTGGACCGTATGTCAGCCCAAGTTCTTCATTGTGGGATTACTTTGTCACTAATTGAGAACCTCTTTAGAACTTCACTCCTTCCTGTGCTCAAGCTTCAAAGACACACCAGGGTTTGATTATGTTCAGATCAACCAGTTCATCTTGATGAATGGTTACAATGGAGTGCCTATGGATGAACTTACTTGGCAGCCCACGGTTCAACCCAAATCGAGGATCGCGATGGCAAATCTTCTTGGGCACTCAGGATATAGTCGCCTTTCTCTTCGCGTCCACTAGCGAAGCTCTACAATTCGATCCTGGAGCAGTACCATTACTCTGAAGCAACATCAACCTGGATATCACCACTTCTTTTACAAGCAATGATTCTGCTCCGTCATTCAGTTCTCAACCAGGGCCGCTAGTCTCGGAAGGCCGAGGAAGACACATCCTATGGTTCCAAAGAAGGAAAGCAAATGAAGACGGTAGCTCCCAATTCAGTCCACGTGCGAAACGGTTATCCAAATCCAAAATCCATACGAAGCGCAAGTCACCAGGCGTTCAAGCTCAGTATTGTGATGCTTTCCGCTTTAGCAAGACCATGAAATCCAGAGACTAAGTTGGATAAACAAATACAATATCACACTCAAGGTCTCACAATCCAAAACGTTCTTGAAGGCAAACAATCTCATTGTCCCTCATCTACCAAGAACCAAAACTGGTATCGAACCAAGTCCACCAAGCCAAAGGATACAACGAAGCGAATACACACATAACCCCAAAATCTATATACAAAGAAATTTTCCCATCACCACATCTACGCGGAAGAACGCCTTCTTTCGTTCATAACTCCATTCATCAGGACTTAGAATTGCCCCGCAGCAACGAAATGGCGACCAGCAGTAGGCATAGCCGCACCGGATGGCTGAGCGAAGCCGCTAGCCTTACCGGTGCCGAATCCATGGCCGCCGTGACCATGGTGCCCAGTGGGATGAGCACCCCCGACACCACGAGTGCCGGTAGCGTGTTGGGCGAAGCCAACAGGGTCGAACTTCTCCATTTCGGCGCGGGCAACGTCACGAGCGTGGCGGCGAGCGACGGTGCTGCCGTTGTAGGTTGTGCCCTTGTATTTGTTGTAGAAAGAGGTGATCCAGGAGAGGAGATCGCCGAGAGTGGTGCCTGTTGGCATGGCTGTTGTGGCATCTGATGTTGTAGAAGTGCTGGATCCTGAGCTTGAGGACGAGCTGCTTGAGCTGGACGACGATGATGAGCTGGAGCTTGGGTCAGAGCCAGATGAGCCAGATGAACCCGATCCAGAATCTCCAGCTGCGGTGGCAGTGGCGGAAGCCTCAGAAACCGTCGTAGATGCCGTCACTTCATCACTAGCGATGGCAGTCGAACTCACAACGACCACATTGGGAGCAGAGGTGTATACGGCAGCGGCAGATGAGCCAGTCTTGGAGGACTTGGCCTTGCAAGTAGACTTCTTGGTCTTGGAGCTGGTCATAGTACTGTTCTGGAATGGTGCGCCAGATGTGAAGTGGGCAGCCTGAGTTGGGGCACCCGAGATAGCTGAGACGGATGGGGCGGCGCTGGTGAGAGCTCCTGCAGCCGATGAGCTTGCAATGGCCGACGAGCTGGCAGGAATAGCGGACGAAGATTCAACACTGGCGGCTGAAGTCTGGGCGGCTGAGGTGGCAATCCTATCAACATATTAGCACCTCATGTCTTCATGTCTTCATGCAAAAGCAAAAGCAAAATCCGTACTTACGCTGCGGCGCTCACTGCAACGGTTCCAACTGGGTAAATGGAAGTTGCGGCAGGTTCTTGGGTTTGGCTGATAGACACGGCGCCAGAGTACAGCGTTGGGCCCGGGACAACATAAGTGGAGAGACTCTGATAGATATTGACCTCAATTCCGGGGTCCGTCTCAGAGTACAAAGCGGTACCAAGAACACCTGATGGAGTGGCGGTTCCAGAACCAGTGACCTCGAGGTTGACGCATTGAGGATAGTTCTGGGCACCATCAAGCTCCTCAGCGGAGTGGAGAGCAATAATCTCGTGGCGAAGAACGTAGTTTCCTGGTGCAATGTCGGAGGGAATGGTGACAGTCCATGAGTTGTTATTGGCAATGAGCTGATCAGAAGCCCAAGTGCCGGGAACGGTGGAATCATCAATCAAACCCACACCGTCGATTTTAAAGAACTCGAGCGTGGTCTTATCGACTGTGGTACAGTCTCCATTGCAGTTTGCAAGGTAGTCGATGACAGGACCATGGTGAGATGATGGCCAAGCCGTCCATTGGAGCTCGACAGTGGATCCAGCAGCAACCGTGGCCGACATTTTTGCGTTGGTGGCGGCGAGATGACATATAATGTCCGACTAGAGGGAGTCAGGAATTGCCTTTCTCGGAAGGTCTCAAGAATAGTGCTGCAGGAAAGGAGCTGGTTTTGCTTGCATTTTGGAGCAAATTAAAGTATAAAAGGTGAAACATGTAGAGATATGGAGGCTTACGCTGTTATATGCATCAGGAGCGATGAATCCATTGCTTAAATCCTCAGGGATAGACCAGCCAACGACAACTGGTTGAGTTTGCAGATACTGGAAGCTTGCGTGGTAACCTTCATAGCTATGGGAAGTCATCAGCAAAGACCTGTGACTGATCTGAAAAGATGGATTTACTAGACACCCTCGGCCACAATTCCCGTCACCGTTCCGTGGGCCGCAACCTTCGATGCAAAGGCCACTGCGCTAGCAAGGGCGGAAATCTTCGAGAAAGACATGGTAGAAGTAGGAATTCAAAACTCTGCGCTCAGCCGGATGTGTTGTAAGGTCGAGATGTGTGTGCAAGAATATCAACCAGCTTCAGTCTATGAAGAGAGATACTTGGGTGGTGAAAAGAAGGACTGCAGAGAACTGTAAGGAACGTGGGAAGAAATGAAGGTGGTGATGATGAGAGGCTTTAGGAGGACTGCTGCCCAGTCTTATATGTAAAGTGTAAAATGAGGCGCCACACTTGCGGAGAGTCGTCCTCCACTCACTCACTGGTCTACTTCTAACAGCTCCTGGGTCCACCATACGTCAATTTGGAGATGTCTCGACCACTTCAAAACATTTTGGCTTGGAATGAGAGACAAATGAGCGTGGTCTGTCTGGCATTTAGAGTATCTCGGTGCCAGCCAATATCAAAATTGTGGGAATGTGCAGAAGCGTGATGAGTATCGGGGAGGAAACATGGTCTGTTGGCGTCACCCCGCCACATGATTTCGCCAGATATATGATGTTTTGCGGTGGAGATTAGATGGGATGGCAGCATCTGTTTGAAAAGGCTTAGAAACTTTTCGATCCAATATATCTGGGCGAAGAATCCCGGTTGTCGATGTTTCGGAACAATATTTGTGGAGAGTTGCCCCTGCGCTAGGACCACTTCAGCCCCATTTCATCTGATATTCAGGCCGTGTCTGCCGACGGAGAAATCTGTTCGAAACAGCTGACGATTTGACATGAAGGAATGTTTGGAGGATTCGAGAATCGTCCCAGCCGTGGACCGGTAGCTGCCCGGTTTCATGGGACGTCCCAGCCATTTTGGTCCTCGGATCTTCCAGCGTAAAAGAAACGCACGAATGAAGAGATCGAGATGTTTTTGACACCGAGACGGGGAATATGATGCGAGCATGGATTTGGATCGAAACAAATTGTGATCTGCACTGGCCTTTTGTTGCTCTCAGATATAAAAAGGACGTTGGATTAAGTTTTGAATAGAGTGAAGGGAATGAGGATGAGAAGTTATGATGAACGCTTGGCTGGAAATTTGAAGACTCGCAAGTCAGCACGACTGAAGAGGGGACAACGAAAGGATTCACTTCTGCCTCGCACAGCATGTGAAGTTGGATCTTGGCAAGGTCTAGAGAATCCGTCGCTCAACTCCTATCACTTCCAGAGACTCAGATTCTCGTCGATCTACGGATAGGCTTAGTATTTACTTACCCTGTTCCCGAC